>RJVU01073245.1:0-14520 GCA_003731715.1 Anabarilius grahami
CTTTAAGAGAACATTGAATATTATTAAATTTGTTTTTAAAATCTTTTAATTGTAGGATTTCACCGTTTACATCTAGAATGTCATGAACGAAGATAATGCCTTGGTCAAACCAAAGCTGGTTTTCTCATCTTCCTTCTCAGGTAACCCCAAGAGCCCGAGGTTCCATCTCCTCTTTTATCTCGCAGCTTCCAAAACCTTTTCCTTCAGGGATTTGTTTTCTGCCGCCAGTAACTCAACTTGTCTTTGTATCTTCTCGATGTTTTCTTTATTTTCATCCGTGGCTCGTTTAATAGCGTCGGTGCGTTCATCGATGTTCTGCAGTTTGACTTCTAGGGCATCAAACTTTTTCAGAGCTTCTTGAACATTATTCATCCTCTCTTCAATGCTTTCAAGCTTCCCATCTAGACCGTCGAATCTTTTCATCACAGACTCAATCGCTAGCATAAAGCTATTTGCATTCTCCTCCCTTGCCTTCGCGCCTCTCTTCCTCATCTTTTTGGGTTGCGGACTATTCACAGGAGTTTGATCGTCCTCGAGATTAACACAAGATTGCTCCATTTCTTGGATTTCGTTTTTTTTCGTTTTCACTCATATCACTAAGCGCAGTGGTGCAGTAGGCATGGTCGACGATGTTAGCTTCACCATGTTTTTCCATCTTTGCGTTAGTTAGTAATTTCGGTGCAATTTATTCCTCAAAAAGTTCAAAAGTTTGTCAAAAACAATTAAAAGTCACCTCTGTTACAATATGGTTTGGTTGATTTTTCATTTAAGTAAAGATTGGACTTGAAAACTAATTTTTCTTCGGAGCCTGCTTGAGACTAAACCGCTCACTCCGCCATCTTGATTTGTCCCCCTCTGTTTTTATGGGTGACTCTCACGATTCGTTCAAAGCCGCAGAATTGTTCGCGAAACAAACGTGTGTTGTAGTTCTGCTGTGGTTTTCGTTTGAACTATTATTTCATTGCAAAATAGAGTAAATACTGACAGTGCTGTGTTTAAAATGTACGTTTTGTTATTTGACCTGTTGTATAATAATGTCACGTTTGCAGTCATGTGGATATTTGGGAACAATTACATTCTTGCTCGTTGTCATCATTAAATACAAGAACTCACACAAGGTATGTTTTTGTATCGGAGAAAGTTTGAGTCTTAAATCGAAATGAATCCATTATCTGTGTCTATTTGTTCTTCATGCGAGTAAGTGCTCAATCCACACTTTTACAAAGGTGCATTGTCGAGAACGACAGTAATTTAGCGCCATTTAAGGCCGCAGACTCTGCACGGAATCAATGCATGCTGCTCATTTTTGACTGCAAATGATGAGGTAATTTGATTAAATGTAGCCTACTGGATTTACGGCATTTTGGCCTTAAGAAATTCGTGCTCGGTTTTAATATTACTTTAAGGTAGAATTAAACGAACTACTCAGCATTTTGTTCACGTACCCCCTCTTGTCACCTCACGTGCGCGTACCCCAGTTTGGGAACCACAGAGGGTATGCGTCGACGTCACTTTCCCGCCGAAAACGCGCTCCCTCAGCTGGACTGAGTGGCAAAAGAACCTGCTGCGTGACTGGATTTAATAGGGGAAACTGCGAAAACGCGAGTAAAACGAACGAATTACACTAAAGGTTGGAATAGGTTGTTTGCACATGACGTCACAGCAGCAGCGAGAATGAGTCTGGAGGGCAGGATCGATGTTTCTTTATAGGAATCCTATCAAAAACTCAAAATTCGTATGTTTTGCGTTGTTTATGGTTGCTCAAATCGTTAAAATCGAGAACCCAGAAAGTGTTTTTATCGTTTACATAACTTATACCGTTTTTTATAACTTATTTCATTTTAAAAGTTCGCCTTTTATAGTGTTTTGCAGCTATAGAGTACCTCAGGGATGACATGTTTCTGTAGGCCAACCCGGAAGTTAGCGGCACACGGGTTCCCTCTGTTGAAAGCCTATGCATTTTTCCCATAGACTTTTGGAAAATCGCAAAAAATAAGCTCTGTGTTTAACAAAGGGTTATGACACTTACACGTTTTGTCTATCAAGAAAATCTTTACAAGTTAACACAACATTTATACAGTTTGAAGCCTAAATAAAGTCGTCAGATATAAAAGGCTAACAGTAGGCTATAAACGGACTACATCACACCATGGTCGCGGATCAACGTCGTCACCACCAAGCTTCCTCAAACTTTATTTAGAAAACAACTCTATTTAAAAACATGCTTGCTGCTTATGATCTGCGCTGTGTATGAATACTTATCCACTTTTTCATGAGAAAAGCTGTCCAAATGTCCTGTTTGTCATGATGACGTCTAAAGTCCCCGCCAAAGGAAGTAGTCCATTTTAGCACTTTGTTAGCAACCGCCGATTTTAAGACACAGTAAAAGTTTTAAAAATCACAAGCGGTTATAACTGGTGTGTTTTATGTCATAGATCAAAACGTGAAAGTATTTAGAGGCTTTGTTAACCACAGACCTTATTTCAGGCGATTTAGCAAAAAAACATTCAAAAAACCCATAGACTTGACGGCGTTGGAACCGGAAGTGCTAAAATGCAAATTCGCTTCCGGGTTTTGCCTACAAAAATGCGTCATCCCTGAGGCACTCTGGCATTTTCACCCCAAAATGGCGGCCGTGCTACCAAAGCGCCACCTAGTGGCTGTTTCCCAAAAAGCATCAGAGTTTCACTTCTTGGGTTCTATACTCTTTGGAGGAACTGAGCCATGCTGTCGAATCAAGGGGCTCTATAAGTTCAAATGTCACGTGCCTACAGGACAAGTAAATGTGAGTATTCTGCATGATCCAGATGTCAAAAAAATATTGTCTTTATTATCAAGAATGCGAGACTTGAGATTAATTGCCCTGGCAGTGGTATTTATTGAGTGAACTGTACCTAGAGTTAGAGTATTCTTCCTGGTAAAACAGAATGTGCCTAATGTTACATCAGAGGAAACACGCTCACAATGTGAAAATACACAAAATGCAGAGAACTTTTATGAATCCTATTAAAGCTAATCAAGTTAAATAATCTTTGCTGTAGGCATCAACATTGTATTTATAGTGTACTATTTGGTGTAGTATTCCCTTTTTGCATTTTTAACATGTTGATATTGGTAAACAAAGTATAAGCACTAGTTTGCTGTAGATTACAATGTATGTCTTTCAAAACCTTCTGTTGCAAAATTTCCAGAAAATGTCTACAGTCGTGGCCAAAAGTTGAGAATTACATTAATATTAGTTTTCAAAAAGTTTGCTGCTAAACTGCTTTTAGATCTTTGTTTCAGTTGTTTCTGTGATGTACTGAAATATAATTACAAGCACTTCATACGTTTCAAAGGCTTTTATCAACAATTACATGACATTTATGCAAAGAGTCAGTATTTGCAGTGTTGGCACCTCTTTTTCAGGACCTCTGCAATTCGACTGGGCATGCTCTCAATCAACTTCTGGGCCAAATCCTGACTGATAGCAACCCATTCTTTCATAATAACTTCTTGGAGTTTGTCAGAATTAGTGGGATTTTGTTTGTCCACCCGCCTCTTGAGGATTGACCACAAGTTCTCAATGGGATTAAGATCTGGGGAGTTTCCAGGCCATGGACCCAAAATTTCAACATTCTGGTCCCCGAGCCACTTAGTTATCACTTTTGCCTTATGGCACGGTGCTCCATCGTGCTGGAAAATGCATTGTTCTTCACCAAACTGTTGTTGGATTGTTGGAAGAAGTTGCTGTTGGAGGGTGTTTTGGTACCATTCTTTATTCATGGCTGTGTTTTTGGGCAGAATTGTGAGTGAGCCCACTCCCTTGGATGAGAAGCAACCCCACACATGAATGGTGTCAGGATGCTTTACTGTTGGCATGACACAGGACTGATGGTAGCGCTCACCTTTTCTTCTCCGGACAAGCCTTTTTTCAGATGCCCCAAACAATCGGAAAGGGGCTTCATCGGAGAATATGACTTTGCCCCAGTCCTCAGCAGTCCATTCACTATACTTTCTGCAGAAGATCAATCTGTCCCTGATGTTTTTTTTGGAGAGAAGTGGCTTCTTTGCTGCCTTTCTTGACACCAGGCCATCTTCCAAAAGTCTTCGCCTCACTGTGCGTGCAGATGCGCTCACACCTGCCTGCTGCCATTCCTGAGCAAGCTCTGCACTGGTGGCACTCCGATCCCGCAGCTGAATCCTCTTTAGGAGACGATCCTGGCGCTTGCTGGACTTTCTTGGACGCCCTGAAGCCTTCTTTACAAGAATTGAACCTCTTTCCTTGAAGTTCTTGATGAACCTATAAATTGTTGATTTAGGTGCAATCTTAGTAGCCACAATATCCTTGCCTGTGAAGCCATTTTTATGCAACGCAATGATGGCTGCACGCGTTTCTTTGCAGGTCACCATGGTTAACAATGGAAGAACAATGATTTCAAGCATCACCCTCCTTTTAACATGTCAAGTCTGCCATTCTAACCCAATCAGCCTGACATAATGATCTCCAGCCTTGTGCTCGTCAACATTCTCACCTGAGTTAACAAGATGATTACTGAAATGATCTCAGCAGGTCCTTTAATGACAGCAATGAAATGCAGTGGAAAGGTTTTTTTGGGATTAAGTTAATTTTCATGGCAAAGAAGGACTATGCAATTCATCTGATCACTCTTCATAACATTCTGGAGTATATGCAAATTGCTATTATAAAAACTTAAGCAGCAACTTTTCCAATTTCCAATATTTATGTAATTCTCAAAACTTTTGGCCACGACTGTAGATAAAACAAACATGATAAAACCTGAAAGAAAATAATTGTTTATTTTCCCTGCCCTATTGAAAAGGGTTACATTTAGCTGAAAGGCAACACATATAGTATAGGAATATGCATGTGTGAAATCTAAAACTTGCAGTGGGATGCAGCTGGATATAATTAATTTAGCTCAGTCCTTATAAAAAGAATATATCAAAAAAATATATATTATATAAAAAGCCTTTTGTAACAGTTTAGTGGGTCATTAAATGTGAGAAAGTAGAAATTTCATCAATCCTGTGTTAAGACACTGTAATATTATATCAATTTTACAGTCAGTAATGACTTCTGAATACATACATTTAGTTCTTATACTCTAAAATCTTTTTTAATTCAGAAATCTAAATACACACATTATCACGGAGCTCAAACTTGTAATATGCCATTATATAAAATCACTGAATCATTTATGTTTTTAGATCACACAGTTTAACCTTTGATTCTGATTTAAAAAATAGTACAGATAGTGAATTTAATGACAGAGAGGCTGAGTAAGTGGACTCTGTGAATGAGGGTCATTGTGTCGGAGAAGCTGTAGAAGGGCAGAGTTCCTGCACTGTGATCCACATACAGGAGCTGGTGTAGTCTGTTTGTAACAGGATGAGCAGCTGGAGCCAACACAGGACAAACTCCAGGACTGATCAATACAACCAAAATCACACTCATCTCCCCTGCTTTCCTGCTGATTCTCAGATATGACACTTATATATCCACCTTACCACTCAATTCAACCTCTCAGTAACAGTGTCCACACACACTCTCTCTACACATCACCTGAGTCAATGAGCTGACGTGAATGTGATGGAGACAGAGCATAATCCACATGTGAATCAGGAAACCTAAAAACCTCAAATTCACATATTTTAACTTGAGCACTGCATTTTCAGAATGCCATGTCATGAGCAAAATCCTGCAAAATACACTAGCGCAACGGGAGCGTTTACATAAAATGCTTTACTGGAAAAACCCATTCTATGTGAATGGCCCCAAAAAGTGCACCGTATGATTAATTTTTTCCCCCTCAATTTTTTCAAAGACAGAAATAAAATGATAGTCTACTGGGATTTTTGAGGACAATGGTAATGTCATGATGTTGAGGCAAAGGATGAAAAAGGAGCAGGATCTATGCGCAGCAGTTTTTAAACCTGTAGTCCGTAAGATTTGCCTCTTTATCGCCATCTGTTTGAAACCTGCAATTGCAGTTAATTGTGGAATTATCATCTTTAAGTGGGTTGTGTATCGGCACGGTGCCGATGAATCTAATGTTTGCTGTCAGTCACATCGGTTTGGATACTGTACTTCAGAATCACAGATTCTGTCTTGGAAGTATGACCAAATAAGAATTTTCATAGGAAGGTGTCATCTGAACAAGCAAGTAACATGTCTGCCACTTTTGTTCTGAGCAACTGAGAAAAAAAAGCATTACAATAAACCGTGCTGACAATGGTGATTAAATCTAACAATCACTTAACTCAGATCATGCCAAACCAGGCAAATTATTATTAGTTATACTTTGTTCTCAAATTTTTAATGTTAACATCATCAGCATTGCGTGACTATGTGCATTTAGTGTGTATTAGCGTTACCTGTAGTTTTCAATTTCTGTAGCCACTCCGCAGTCCGACTTCTTTTGCTTTTGATTACGGGTGAATCTCCAGTTGTCACTGATGACTGTCATTTGGACCTTTCTGGATTACAATCCGCCATCAAAATGATAAATGTAATTACTGCAGCTGCTGTGAGAAAAAAAAACTATAAATGATCTTCTACCAGCAGCATCCTCAAATGATATAGCCAAGTAGCTGGGACACGTTCTTTATGAAAACAGACATGACATAATGACACAAAGATGAACGGCTGCATGCTCAAATTTCCAGCGGAAACCCACCAGTACCGCTCTTATTAGAAAACATTATTACAAGCTTACTGTTGTGAATCAGACTAAGGTAAGGAGATAGTTTTGAACACTGGCTGGTTCTGTACTTGCTCAAAAATTGATTTTGGACAATTTTTAAGCAAAAAAGTTACGGACTGCAGCTTTAATAACTAAATCAAAAGAACAAAAATACTCAGGCATCTTGGCAATCTCAAAGAACCGGAACAGAACAAACACATTTACAATGACAATAACAAACTAAAGCACAAACTGAGGGCTAGATACACAAATTAATCAGGGATAACACAAGACAAGTGTGACCAAATTAACGAACTAATGAGTAACCACAGAACAAGGAACAAAGGAAACATAACCAGATAACAGTGCAAAATCTCAAACTCAAATATATCAAACATGAAAAACCCTAACATTAAGTAAAGTGGTACAGTATGTCCCTAAAGCTTGGTGACAGTAGCTTTTGAAACATTTTATTTATTTGAAGAGAGCAAGATATTAACTGATCTAACAACTTTATTGCTTATGACAATCCAAAAAGAACTTGGTAGATATGCAATCATGAAAAGAAGAAAATAAAATCGCTCCAAAAATAAAGACAAGAATGAGAGACTTGATAGAATTGCCTTGGCAGCGATACAATAGTGTTACAGAGTGTTTCCTGTGGAAAGACATAATACATCAGGAGGAACGCACACTCAAAATGTGAAAATACACAAAATGCAGGCAGATTTATGACTAATTTGAAAGTTGATTAAGTAAAATATTATTTGATGTAGAAATCAAAAATGTAGTTATTTACTGTACTACTTGGTGTAGTTTTCCTCATGCATGTTTTTTAACTTATTGATATTGGTCACTAAAGGAGACTATATAGCTCTAGATTGCTTGTTAACTGTGGATTACAATATAGGTGTCTTTCAAAACTTTCTGTTGCAAAACTTAGAAAAATGTCTAGGTCATATAACTATAACAATCAATTAAAACCAAACCACTTGATAATAATATTATCATGTTATATTATAACAAATATGAAAGAAAATCACCACACTAAACACTATTGCCAAAAGTATTGAGACACCCCTCCAAATCATTGAATTCAGGTGGGTTCAATTATGGTGTGGGGTCGTTTGGAGTGGGGTCGTTTTTCAGGGGTTGGGCTTGGCCCCTTAATTCCAGTAAAAGGAACTCTTAATGCTTCAGCATACTGATACATTTTGGACAATTTCATGCTCCCAACTTTGTGGGAACAGTTTGGGGATGGCCCCTTCCTGTTCCAACATGACTGCGCACCAGTGCACAAAGCAAGGTCCATAAAGACATGGATGAGTGAGTTTGGTGTGGAGGAACTTGACTGGCCTGCACAGAGTCCTGACCTCAACCCGATAGAACACTTTTGGAATGAATTAGAGCTCAGACTGCGAGCCAGGACTTCTCGCCAACAACAGTGCCTGACCTCACAAATGCGCTTCTAGAAGAATGGTCAAAAATTCCCATAAACACCCTCTTTAACCTTGTGGAAAACCTTCTCAGAAGAGTTGAGGCTGTTATAGCTGCAAAGGGTGGGCCAACTCTATATAACCCTACGGATTAAGAATGGGATGTCATTAAAGTTCATGTGCACGTAAAGGTAGGCGTCCCAAAACTTTTAGCAATATAGTGTACAGTGCTTCCCACACATAGACTTTACTTGGGCAGGCCGCCCAGGTATATTAACGGAGAGTATATTTGTAGACACATTTATGCTTTTATTATTTTTATCCTCTTATACTTTTGTATCTGCCCAAGATTATGAAACCATCCGCCATCGATTAACTAGTGGATAATCTCCCCTCACCCTACGTATTTCGAACCTGCTCGTTATGTGTGCATCAGAACTGTTTACTCCAGCTGACATTCCCACGTGCGCTGCAGAGATGCGGTGGATATTTCACAAAGAGCGCTGCATGTTGCAAAGTCACAAGGCGGCGCTGTTGCGCGTTCTACAGGCTCGCGTAACAGCGCTTCAGACTGCTTCAAAGTGATTGTCAATCAATGAAAAGTGAAGATTTATGCCAAGCGATTGCTAATGAACTCGAGTTGATGAATTATGACAATGTCTACTTTATGGCCTTTATATAAAATGTTTTAGATGGTTGTAAGAATCTGAAGGATCAGACCGCAATTGTGTAGACATTTCAAAATAAGAGTCCCGGTGAATTTCGGGCTTGTTTATAATTAAAAGTCACATGCTAAGTTTTTTTTTCTTCTTCTTCTGGGCATTATTAGTATTTTGGTTACACAAATTGTATTTAACTTCATTTACATTTTATTCATAGTAAATTATTGTAGTCTCCCCCACAGGAAGAAAAGAACATTATTTGACACGTATTATTCATTATATAAATTTTACTACTAAAATCTGTGTCCCATTCACTGAGAGAGACACTATATGACAGCAAGGAGAACATAGGAAAAGGAGAACCATTTAAATGCTGAAATGTTGCATAATTTACAATCCATAATAATTCAAATTAATTTCAATAAAATAAAATAAAAAGTTTAAAAATCACACATTATTTGTCACATGTAGTAGACCATTTTTCTTGCCATGGGTAATAGGAGGATCAACCGGCTACCACCGCAAGTATATTTCAAACCTGTGGGAAGCACTGGTGTATATTATTTCTGTTAATACTGCCAATGGTAACTTTCATATTCAACTTTTATTCAGAAATCTGCCGTGTTATTTTAATGAGAAGTTCAGCATTGATTTATTGATAAGAAAATAAAATACTTCAATGTCTCAGTTGTTGATTTATCATGAAGCTCAAATTTCGATAATTCAGAGTTTAAATTTTGATCCTCTTGCATTCTAAATTGACCTCAAACCCAGGATAGAGAGGCTGAGTGAATGTGGTGTGGACTCTGTGAATGAGGGTCATTGTGTCAGAGACGCTGTAGAAGGACAGAGTTCCTGCACTGTGATCCACATACACTCCTATTCTACAGGAGCTGGAGACTCCAGGGAGTTTAGTCTGTTTGTTCTTATGCCAGAATAAGCAACAAGATTCAGAGCAGGACAAACACCAGGACCGATAATTACATCCAAATCTACACTCAATTCCCTGTCCCTTCCTGCTAATGCTCTTATATGACACCGATATATTTCCCTCACCACTCCACTCAACCTCCCAGTAACAGCGTCCACTCACACTCTCTCTACACAACACCTGATCCCAATAACCAAATCTGTCTGGATGATCAGGATACGGCTGGACTGTGTCAGTGTATTCAATCACTCTGTTCCCCTCAGACAGATGGAGGTTGTTCTTCGCTGTGTTTAAATCCAGAGTGAGTTGATGAGAATCTGATTGAGACAGAGCATATAATCAAAATGTAAATCAGTAAATTTCAATCATTTTAAGTCACAACAATGTTGGAATTAATGAGAGTTTATACACAGAAGCAGGTATTGGTCACAAGCAGGTGAGTATAGCAGTTCAAGCAGTTAATGCAATAATGGAAAGAAATAATAGCAGTTCTGTTTTGTTGCAGGAGATAGAGGAGGTCAAGGACGTGAGCAGCTGTAGCACACGCTTTGGCGAGACGAGTGGAGAATGGAAAGAGTCCGGCTTATTATTAGTACTTTAATTTAATTTGTTGACTGTATTTCTGTGTTCATGAAAAATAAACTGATTTGATAATAAATGTATATGACTGATTTGAATAAAGTCTCATGTGAAACGAGAATTTTTATTGATAAACTGATGTTTGTGTTCATATTTATGTATTTAGTAATTTATAAATGTAGTTTATTCTGCAATTTTATTATAGAGTGGGTTAAAACTTGTTCAGTTTCAGTATGTTTGTTTGTTAATAGAGACTTACACTGAAGGAACTCCTCCCTGGTCTTGGGTTCAGGGGTAGGAATGATCTCAATGTATGTTACTATGGAAACCAACAGATCTTTATTATAATTCACATGCTGTATAAAGAGAAACTATCAAAACCATGTGACATTTAGATATTGTGATATGCTTTGTATCAACAAAATATTACATGATATATTACTTATTTCTCTCATAAAAGGATAAATTAGTGTTTTACCTCTACCAAATATCTTTTCTACTTCCTCTCTGCAGAAATGCTCCAGTTTCTCTCTCAGATGAGACACAGATTTACCAACATCATCAAAAGAGAGACGAGAACTGACAGTGATGCTGGATGAATCTGTAGATCCAGGAGGAATTGAGAGAGACTGGAAACTCTACACAGACACAAAGACACAAGAGAAACACCAGCTAAAGACACAGAAACATTTGATGGAAAACACAATCTGTTCCCTTCCTAAAGATCACAGTTCTGTTTGTCAGATCTCTGTTACCTGGAGGAAATAAATGTGATGGTCTGTGTGTGAAAGCTGCTCCAGCTCAACATCTCTCCTCCTCAGATCATCAATCTCCTGCTCCAGTCGCTCCAGTATTTCTTCAGCTCGACTCACTGCAGCCTTTTCCTTCGCTCTGATCAGCTGTTTCAGCTCAGAGCGGCTTCTCTCAATGGAGTAGATCAGCTCAGTAAAGATCCTCTCACTGTCCTCCACTGCTGCCTGTGCAGAGCGCTGTTAGGACACACAGAGAGAGATGCATTAGAATCAGCTCTTACTGGTCCCTCACACAGCCTGTTCCCCACAGTGTGCTTCAGTGGGACAGGAAAGAGCTCCAGCACTGGCTCCTCACTGACTGATTGAGGAGAGTCCTGACTGAGTCTGAAACAGCTCTTCCAGCAGTTGTTCTTCTGCTCAAAACTCACCTTGTGAGACTCCACAGCCTCTCTCAGATCCTCAAGCTTCTTCTGTCTCTCCTGGATTCTCTGCTGGAATTTTCTCTGCATCTCACCCAATTTTCTCTGCAGGAATGACAAATAATCCTCATCTTATTACTGCATGCTAAAAACAAGTAAAACTCTGTGTGAGTTTAATTGAAAGAATTGTTTTATGATGATCTTCATTTATGTCGCTATTATGTGTTATGTAAATCAAATCATACCTGTTTCTCAGTCCTCTCTGCTCCAGCTGATACAGTGTCGTGGTTTTTGTGTTTATCCATTGTACACGGATAACATATACACTGTTGATCAGTACGACAGTAAATCTCCATCAGTTTCTCATGTTGAGGGCAGATCATCTCCTGCAGTCGTCCAGTGGCGTCCATTAGATTGTGTTTTTTATTTTTGAAGAAAGTCTCATGTTGTTCAAGATGATTTTGACAGTAAGAGTTCAGACACACCAGACAGGACTTGATGGCTTTGTTTTTGTCCCCAGTACAGATGTCTCACTCCACATCTCCAGATCCAGTGTAACATTGAGCAGAAATAGCAGCTTGTAGTTTTGTCTTCTTGAGTTTCTCCACCACTTCAGCCAGCATGGTGTTTTTACCTAAAACAGGTCTTGGAGTGAAGGTCTGTCTGCACTGAGGACAGCTGTAGACTCTCTTCTGATCATCCTGATCCCAGCAGCCTGTAATACAGCTCATACAGTAACTGTGTCCACAGGGAATGGTCACTGGATCCTTCAGTAGATCCAGACAGATTGAACAGTTAAATTGTTCCTGAGACCATAAAATGCTGTCGTCTGCCATTTTGGTGTGTAGAGAGACAACTGCATAACTTTCGTTTTCTCCGAACTGAGGCGTTTCCTGCTTCCGGTGCGTCTGATTTTTTCCCAAACCAGTACAAACAGTTGGGTCCCTAAGATAATGAAGTGTCAGCTGTAGAACAGCATCGTAATAAACTGACCTGGTAAGACAGTGTAAGAATGCAAAGCTACAGAGAGCTAATTTTATAACTTTTTAACTCTTGGAGGTTTATGCAATGGGTTCACTGTACATAATTAAAAGAATACAGTTGTGTTATACTATGTAAATACTACTGATATTTAGATTACGTATACTAGTAGTTAAAGAATATTTACTAGTAAAATAAAGGAGTACATGTAAAAATGGCTTACCTTCAACGTCCACTAGATGTCAGTGTCGTCCAGAAACAGTTTTCGAGCGTGTAAACTGCCGTGTTCCTTCGCTCTCACACCCTGGGGAATTTTTTACGTCTGCCTGTTCTTGCCAAAGGCATGATACAGCCAGTGTTGCCAATTTAGCAATTTTGTAGAAACTTTTATTTTTATTTTTTAAAGCACATAGCAACAAATTAAGCTATGTTTAAAATTTATTTGGCAACTTTTAGCAACTTTTGAAAGTGACTCAAACGATAAAAAAGGCACATATTGTCATCTAGATTACACAAAAAGAGGAAACCATTGAACAGCTAGCAGCCAAGCAGCACATCAGCCTGGAGAGAGTTGAAGAAAGATTCCTCTCATTGAAGTATCAACAGTGTCTCAGCTGTTTCTTCTAAACTTCCTCAGGAGAAATAAAAGTACACAAATGAGAAAGTCCTGAGAGAAAGGAGTCCAAAATGAGAAACATGGGAGATCTGTTTATTGTCTTGCTGTAATCTACGGAAGAGGATTAGGGCCAAGCAATAATAAAAAAATAAAACCATGTCGAGATTAAACTCGTTAAATTTCGAGAAAAAAGTCGAGATAAAATGGTGAGAATAAACTCGTTAATTTACGAGAAAAAAGTCGTTAAATTACGAGAACAAACTCGTTAAATTTCGAGAAAAAAGTCGAGATAAAATGTTGAGAATAAAGTCATTAAATTACGAGAATAAAGTCATTAAATTACGAGAACAAACTCGTTAAATTTCGAGAAAAAAGTCGAGAAAATGTTGAGAATAAAGTCATTAAATTACGAGAATAAAGTCATTAAATTACGAGAATAAACTCATTAAATTACGAGAAAAAAGTCGTTAATGAGTTTATTCTCAACATTTTATCTAGACTTTTTTCTCGAAATTTAACGACTTTTTTCTCGAAATTTAACGAGTTTGTTCTCGTAATTTAATGACTTTATTCTTGTAATTTAATGACTTTATTCTCACCATTTTATCTCGATTTTTTTTCTCGAAATTTAACGAGTTTTTTCTCGTAATTTAACGAGTTTATTCTCAAAATTTTATCTCGACTTTTTTCTCGAAATTTAACGAGTTTTTTCTCGTAATTTAACGAGTTTATTCTCAATTTTATCTCGACTTTTTTCTCGTAATTTAACGAGTATTTTCTCGTAATTTAATGACTTTATTCTCACCATTTTATCTCGACTTTTTTCTCGAAATTTAACGAGTTTTTTCTCGTAATTTAACGAGTTTATTCTCAACATTTTATCTCGACTTTTTTCTCGAAATTTAACGAGTTTTTTTCTCGTAATTTAACGAGTTTATTCTCAATTTTATCTCGACTTTTTTCTCGAAATTTAACGAGTTTTTTTCTCGTAATTTAACGAGTTTATTCTCAAAATTTTATCTCGACTTTTTTCTCGAAATTTAACGAGTTTTTTCTTGTAATTTAATGACTTTATTCTCAACATTTTATCTCGACTTTTTTCTCGAAATTTAACGAGTTTTTTCTCGTAATTTAACGAGTTTATTCTCAAAATGTTATCTCGACTTTTTTCTCAAAATTTAACGAGTTTTTTCTCGTAATTTAATGACTTTATTCTCAACATTTTATCTCGACTTTTTTCTCGAAATTTAACGAGTTTTTTCTCGTAATTTAACGAGTTTATTCTCAAAATTTTATCTCGACTTTTTTCTCGTAATTTAACGAGTTTAATCTCGAGATGGTTTTATTTTTTTATTATTGCTTGGCCCTAATCCTCTTCCGTAGTAATTTTTTCAATACTCCATTATAAAAACATTTTTAGAGGTTTCTTCCTTTTTTTTTTTTTTTTTTTTTTTTTTT
>RJVU01073245.1:14533-27618 GCA_003731715.1 Anabarilius grahami
TTTTTTTTTTTTTTTTTTGATGACTTTGTTATTTCACCTTTAATGAACAGGACCGTAGGATGAGAGACAGGCAGGATTAAAAAAATATTTTAACTAATATTGTAAATACTTAAACTATTATTTAAATAGCATTATAAATTTCAAAATATCATTTAAATTTATCTTCAATGCCAAGCATATATATGCAGCGCATATTCCATACAAGGTATTAGACAAGAGTAAGATGTTTAAAATACTTTCTTTTCCATGGTTGTTGCATAACATTTTTGTTCTTAGTTTAACATTGCAATGTTGGTCTTGTACTACCCATTTGGCATGATTGTAAATGTCATGATTTCCTCTGTTAAATCATTGTGCAACAAAACTCTTCAAATCTCTAAACTTCAAATATGACAATGCATGTACAGTATTGTGCTTGATTGAAACGGTTTGGATGAATGATATGGAATTACACAGAAGCTACCCAGAGGAATGAAAAAAAAAATGCTTTAACATCTCAAATGTTTCTATGAGACATAAAAGAGGTTACATTAATATCAAATAGAGACTTTGGCTTTAATTTCCTGTTTTATCCCACTTCCCAGGTGAAAAGTATACTTCTATAATGTACTTAAAGTGCGCTATTTTTGTGCACTAATTTTGTACTTAATATACTAAAAATTCTTCTTTAATACTTCTTAAGATCATCTAAGTGTACTCAACTGTGCTATTTTTAGACACCATGAAATATGAACTAAAATGTGCTTTTAATATGCTATCTCTGTATTTAAAAAATATATTTAGCTACCACTTGTAGTATACTATGGGTTCAAATGTACTGTAAGTGGTATCTAAATACATTTAAATACAAAGATAGTATATTAAAACCGCATTTAAGTTCATATTTCATGCTGTCTCAGCACAGTTGAGTACACTTAGATGTTCTTAAGATGATCTTAATAAGTATTAAAGAAGAATTTGTAGTATGTTAAGTACAAAATTAGTGCACGAAAATAGAGCACTTTAAGTATATTATAGAAATGTATTTTTTTTCACCTGGGTTGACTTGTTTTTGTCTCCTGTTAAAGAGATCTCAATTTTAATTTTTCTTTCCTATGGGAATTGGTCCAAAAATATAGACAAGAATAAGAGACCTGAGAGAATTGCCCTGGCAGTGATATTTATTGAGTGAACTGTACCCAGAGTTAGAGAGTGTTTCCTGTGGTGAAACAGAATACATCAGGAGAAACACACAATCACAATGTGAAAATACACAAAATGCAGGCAGATTTATGACTCATATTAAATATTTTTTTTGCTGTAGAAATCAACAATACAGTATCTTACAAAAGTGAGTACACCCCTCACATTTCAGTAACTATTTTAGTATATCTTCTCAAGGGACAATACTAGAGAAATTAAACTTGTATATATTTTATAGTCGTCAATGTGCAGCTTGTAAAGCAGTATAGATTTACTGTCCTCTGAAAATAACTTAACATACAGCCATTATTGTCTAAATAGCTGGCAACAAAAGTGAGTACACCATAAGTGATCACAGCTCTACATCTTTTAACCATGCAAAGCCACATGTCCTATTCATTGTGTTCATGTTTTTTTCTGCTTGATAGGACAATACAAATTTGTGTATCTTGTATTAGAGCAATTAAAATTTGGTGCTTTGAGTACAGTTCTCTTATACTGACCACTGAGTGTTCAACATGGCACCTCATGGCAAAGAACTCTCTGAGGATTTGAGAATTAGAATTGTTGCTCTCCACAAATATGGTCTAGGCTATAAGAAGATCAGTAACACCCTGAAACTGAGTTACAGTACAGTGGCCAGGGTCATAGAGAGGTTTTCCAAGACAGGTTCCACTCGGAACAGGCCTCACAAGGGTCGATCAAAGTAGTTGAGTCCTCGTGCTGTGCGTCAGGTGCAGAAGCTGGCTTCAAAAGGAGGATTAAGGCAGTGCTAGATATCAGCGGTGCTCAAACAAAATATTGACACTTTGTTCACAGTTTTGACATTCACTTAGGGTGTCCTCACTTTTGTTGCCAGCTATTTAGACAATAATGGCTGTATGTTGAGTTATTTTTAGAGGACAGTAAATCTATACAAGCAGCACATTGACTACGCTTGAGAAGATACACTAAAATGGTTGCTGAAATGTGAGGGGTGTACTCACTTTTGTAGATACTGTAGAGATACTGTAGATGTATTGATACTGTACTACTTAGTATAATAATACTATTTCATGCATTTTTGAACTTATTGATATTGGTCAACAAAGTAGACTAATAATCTCTAGTTTGCTTGTTAACTGTGGATTACAATATAGATTTCCTTCAAAACTGCCTGTTGCAAAACCTACAGGAAATGTCTAGATCAAATAAACATATCAGCAATACATTAAAACCAAACCACTTAAATGGCTTTAATATAACAAATCTGAAAGAGAATAATTTGATATTTTTTCTGCCCCCCTGAAAATAAATGAAGGGCTACATTTTATTGAAATAGAACACAAATAGTACAAAATTACATATGTGTGAAACTTGCATTAGGATTTAGCTGGTAAAATTCAGTTCAGCTTATAGTCCAAGTGATTTTATAAAACCCATTTTTAAAACACCATATAACAGTGTGTACAGTGGGTTGTTCAATGTGAAATTTCATCTGTATAAGACGACGTTTTTCTTACTCAACAGTCTTTATTAGATCATATGAGAAGATTTTTATTTTATTGAAAAGTTCAGTGTTTATTTATTGATTAGAAAATAAAAGACAGCTGCCGATTTATCAAATTTCTAATAAACATTTTATATTTGTAGAATCTCTGTATCATAATTATTTATACAGTTTAACCTTTGATCCACTTTTCCACACTGAATTGACCTCAAACCCAGGATAGAGAGGCTGAGTGAATGTGGTGTGGACTCTGTGAATGAGGGTCATTGTGTCAGAGACGCTGTAGAAGGACAGAGTTCCTGCACTATGATCCACATACACTCCTATTCTACAGGAGCTGGAGACTCCAGGGAGTGAAGTCCTTTTGTTATTGTGCCAGAATGAACAACTGGAGTCAGAGTAGAACAAACACCAGGACTGATCATTACGTCCAAACTCAGATTCAATTCCCTGTCCCTTCCTGCTGATGCTCTCATATGACACTGATATGTCCACCACACCACTCCACTCAACCTCCCAGTAACAGCGTCCACACACACTCTCTCCACACAACACCTGACGATGACCATCAAATCTGTCTGGATGATCAGGATACGGCTGGACTGTGTCAGTGTATTCAATCACTCTGTTTCCCTCAGACAGATGGAGATTTTTATTCACTGTGTTTAAATCCAAAGTGAGTTGATGAGAATCTGACAGAGATAGAGCATATAATCATCATTTAAATCAGTACATTTCAATCATTAAAATACTTTTTTTTAACTTAAATTTTACTTTTTATGGACAGTAACCAAAAGACAGTTCTTTACAAAGCACCTCATTACATGTGTCACTGTTATTGACATCATAAAACTGTGTGTGTGTGTCTGGGTCTCTCTTTAGTTGCACAGCAGAAATGCACTTTGAGTCAATGGAAATGAAAAAACACTGCCCAACTACAATACATTCGATGACTAACATTTGAGCACTTTACATTTATCACTTATGTGCAATAACATATAAGCACTGTACTTCTTCCCCATGCAATACGGCCTTTGTTTGTTGTTTGTAATATGAATTGAATCAATGAGAAAAGCACGATATGTAACAATTATTATTTTTAAGCACTTTAATTTGTTGACTATAGTTCTGTTAATGAAAAATAAACTAATTTAATAATAAAGGAATATAACTGATTTGAATAAAGTCTTGTGTGACATGAAAATCTTTTTTGATATTGATTAAACTGATGTTTGTGTGTATTTTATGGAGTTTGTTCTGCAATTTTATCATATAGTGGGTTAAATTTCAGTATTTTTGTTTGTTAATAGAGACTTACACTGAAGGAAATCCTCCCTGGTCTTGGGTTCGAGGGTAGGAATGATCGCAATGTATGTTACTATGGAAACCAACAGATCATTATTATAATTCACATAGGCCTACTGTATAAAGAGAAAACCATACCACATTCAGATATTGACATGCTTTGTCTCAACCAAACATTAAATTACACGATATCACCTGTTTCTTTAATAAAAGCATGGATAAGTGTTTTACCTCTGCCAGATATCATTTCTATTTCCTCTCTGCAGAAATGCTCCAGTTTCTCTCTCAGATGAGACACAGATTTACCAACATCATCAAAAGAGAGACGAGAACTGACAGTGATGCTGGATGAGTCTGTAGATCCAGGAGGATTAGAGAGAGACTGGAAACTCTACACAGACACAAAATATTGTTCAGTGGTTGCTTTTCCTGTCATGAGACTTAGTTGTGATTCTCATATATCCTTAATTTTAGTATAAAAAAAAACAAAAACAAATGTAATACTAGTGTACCAGTGCTTCATGGTTGTTGCACAGCCTTCCTTTTTCTTCATTTAACATTGTAAAGTTTGTCTTGTATAACCCATTTTGCATGCATTTAAATATAGGTCATGATTTCCTCAGTTAAATCATTGTGCAACAAAACACTGTCTCTAAACTTCAAATATCTCTAATATCTCTAATATAAATGGAGACTTTTGCTCACACTTGTCTCCTGAGACAAAAACTCTAACAGTCTCACAATGGTCTCTTTTAAAGTTTTAGAAGAGATCTCAATAACATCACACACAGTGCACTCAAAATGTTCTCCTAAACCAAAAGACTCCAATAGTCTAACACTTGTCTTTTTTGAAATTTTAGAAGAGATCTCAATAACACTGAGCTCAGACTTTTTCCCTAAACTATAGACATTTCTGCTGAGACTTTTCTCCTCAGCTAGAGACTGTCAGCAGACAGAAGACAGCACCGGTATGATCGTTCACAAAGTTTATTAACAATGGTAGCAGAGAACAGATGCAACATATAGATTTGCTTAAACTTAACTTATAGGTAACAGTCTCTGTATCTTTGCAGGAGTGAACGAATAGCAGTCCGGTTGAGGACATAGATGAACGTGGATCTTGGAGAGGTCAGATAAGTATCAATGAAACCAGACAAATGAGAAGTGGAAAGATGGCTGTATATATGTGGTGAGATAATAGGCTGATGCAGGTGTGTCCAATTAGAATTTGGGTGAGTTTGAACAAGTGGGTGGAGCTGAAGGGTCTGGTGTGGCAGATGGTGTAGCCCAGTAGTGCCCAACCAAAGCCACTGGAAGGCAAGCCTGCAACCTTTAGCCAAAAAAGTGTAACGGCTAATGCTAACGCTCCGCCTCTGGCGGTACGCAAGGAAGGAGACCAGATGCTGTTTTTTGAATGGAAGTCAATGGATGAGAGGCTTCACTACACTCTAAAAAATGCTGGGTTAAAACAACCCAAGTTGGGTTGAAAATGGACAAACCCAGCGATTGGGTTGTTTTAACCTAGCAGTTGGGTTAAATGTTTATCCAAATTGCTGGGTAGTTTTATTTAATTCAACTATTGTATAAAAATGACTATATGACTGGCTTCAAATGAACCCAAAATAGGTTGGAAATTATAAATCAGACACATAATTACTTGAGGCAACAATAATAATCAAAAGGTTAACATTTATTAATAAGCAATTTAATAAATATTTATTGTTTAATTAAGATTCATTAAACTTATTAAAAATGAACATGAATAATGCATGTTCAAACATATTAATAAATGTTCATTTCCAACATACTTTGGGTTCATTTTAAGCAAGCAATATAGTATTTTTTAAACAATAGTTGGGTTAAATAAAACTACCCAGCAGGTTGGGCAAACATTTAACCCAACCGCTGAGTTAAAACAACCCAATTGCTGGGTTTGTCCACTTTCAACCCAACTTGGGTTGTTTTTAATCCAGCATTTTTTAGAGTGTATGCTGATTAAACAGCTTTTGTGGGGAAATAGCTAATCATTTAATTAATCAACAGCCTGTTTGCTAATCTTCAGCATGTTTTACACTAAACAATACTTCATTGGGAACTATACGTAGATATTAGCTTAATAAAAATTTATTTTTTAAGAGAAGGCAGACTAGGGAATGTTGCGACGGGTAGGACTCATTTATGGCATTACCAATAGCAAATGTGCCGCATTACTATTTAACAGATGGAACAATAGATGTTGTGTAAAAGCCACTGGAAGGCAAGTCTGCAACCTTTAGCCAAAAAAGCGTAACGGATAAGGCTAAGGCTCCGGCTGTGGCGGTACACAGGGAAGGAGTTTTGAACGGCGGGAACTGATGTCACTGCCATTACACAATAGGCTGAGAGGTGCCACACGTGATTAAGTTAGCCGTTATGCTTTCTCCAATGGTAAGAGATACAGACCCTCTCATCTCCCTATAATATGCAATCTCTGGCCCAACCCTGTTCCTGGTGACCTTCCTGCAGAGTTCAGCTCCAGCCCTGCTCAACACTCCTGTCTGTAATTATCAAGCGCTCCTGGAGATCTTAATTTGCTGGTTCAGGGGTGTTTTATCAGGGTTGGAGCTAAATATTCCAGGTAGGTAGATCTCCAGGAACAGGGATGGGCACCCCTGGCATAGCCTTTACACAACACTGTTTTCAACTAAAAACTGAAAACTTTTTATGCGTTTAGGCCTTTCATTTACACGACAATGGCGTTTTGGTGGCCTGAAAACGCAAACGTCTGAAAAAGGGAAACGTCATGCACATGCGTATTACTTGTTTAGTCTATCCACCTTATTTTTTTTTTTCAACGCTGAAGTAATGTGTTTTCAGTGAATGTGAGAGACTTCCGATTTATTAGCCGCTATAGGGAAATAACTGGAAGAATATCAAAGTGCAGTAAACTGTAAAAATAAGGTGGATAGGCATGCGCGAGTGCTCTGTAAAAGAATGCGTAAGCGCAGGCGCGTAATCTTTCTTTACAAAGTGACATCGCCAGCTACTTGTTTTCGCGGATCCGTGTGAATGGGGATTGTTTTGATAACGTTGTCATCNGATCTCCAGGAACAGGGATGGGCACCCCTGGAATAGCCTTTACACGACACTGTTTTCAACTAAAAACTGAAAACTTTTTCATACATCCAATGGCGTTTTGGTGGCCTGAAAACGCAAACGTCTGAAAAAGGGAAACGTCATGCACATGCGTATTACTTGTTTAGACTATCCACCTTATTTTTATTTTTCAATGCTGAAGTAATGTGTTTTCAGTGAATGTGAGAGACTTCCGATTTATTAGCCGCTATAGGGAAATAACTGGAAGAATATCAAAGTGCAGTAAACTGTAAAAATAAGGTGGATAGGCATGCGCGAGTGCTCTGTAAAAGAATGCGTAAGCGCAGGCGCGTAATCTTTCTTTACAAAGTGACATCGCCAGCTACTTGTTTTCGCGGATCCGTGTGAATGGGGATTGTTTTGATAACGTTGTCATCTGTACAAAGAAAAAACTTTTCCATTTTTAATACATTCCGTTTTGTTGTGTAAACGTTCCCTCACACTTGTCTTTTCTGAAGATTCATAAGAGATCTCAATAACATCACACGTTCTCAGATTTTTCTCCTAAACTAAAGACTAACACTTGTCTTCTCTGAAGTTTTAGAAGAGATCTCAATAACACTGCACACTGTGCTCAGACTTTTCTCCATAGCTAAAGACTCTGAAGCTCTCAAATTTGTCTCCTATAAAGTTTAGAAGAGATCTCAATAACTTTACAAAGTGTGCACCAATAAACTAAAAAAATGTCCATAGTTTCAGCATTTAAGCTTATATATGAGTGAAAATATGCAGAAATAAGGTTAATGTTACTCTTAATTGTTGACACAATAAGAAAGCTGTACAGTTTTTGTGCAAAGGGCACATCACTGGAAATAGTAATGTACCAGACGCTGTTATCAGGAAAATTGCTACAGGAAATGACCTGAAGCTTTCTTTACCGAAAGGCACATTAAATGGCTTATGACTCAATCCTTGACAAATCTGATTATTAATACATATTATATGATAGAAATGTTTGAGTTCACACTGAGACATTTGACTTGGAATACACTGAGATCTCTTCTAAACTTTACATGATACAATTGTGAGAGCAGCAAAGTCTTTAGTTAAGGAGAAAAATCTGAGCACAGTACAGGTCCTTCTCAAAAAATTAGCATATTGTGATAAAGTTCATTATTTTCCATAATGTAATGATAAAAATTTAACTTTCATATATTTTAGATTCATTGCACACCAACTGAAATATTTCAGGTCTTTTATTGTTTTAATACTGATGATTTTGGCATACAGCTCATGAAAACCAAAATTCCTATCTCAAAAAATTAGCATATTTGAAGAGTTCAGATGCAAAAGCCTCTAAGTGCCATCTGAAATTTTCTTATAAAGTGAGCATTTTTATCAAGCTTGTATGTTTAGGTTCAGTTATTTCACTTTAATGGCAATGAAGAGGACCTATCAATTGCCATTAAAGTGAAATTACTGAACATAAACATACAAGCTTGATAAAAATGCTCACTTTATAAGAAAATTTCAGATGGCACTTAGAGGCTTTTGCATCTGAACTCTTCATTTCATCCGACCAATAAAAGAAAAGTGTTTTTAATACAAAAAAAATTCAACCTTCAAATAATTATGTTCAGTTATGCACTCAATACTTGGTCGGGAATCCTTTTGCAGAAATGACTGCGTCAATGCGGCGTGGCATGGAGGCAATCAGCCTGTGGCACTGCTGAGGTGTTATGGAGGCCCAGGATGCTTCGATAGCGGCCTTAAGCTCATCCAGAGTGTTGGGTCTTGCGTCTCTCAACTTTCTCTTCACAATATCCCACAGATTCTCTATGGGGTTCAGGTCAGGAGAGTTGGCAGGCCAATTGAGCACAGTAATACCATGGTCAGTAAACCATTTACCAGTGGTTTTGGCACTGTGAGCAGGTGCCAGGTCGTGCTGAAAAACGAAATCTTCATCTCCATAAAGCTTTTCAGCAGATGGAAGCATGAAGTGCTCCAAAATCTCCTGATAGCTAGCTGCATTGACCCTGCCCTTGATAAAACACAGTGGACCAACACCAGCAGCTGACATGGCACCCCAGACCATCACTGACTGTGGGAACTTGACACTGGACTTCAGGCATTTTGGCATTTCCTTCTCCCCAGTCTTCCTCCAGACTCTGGCACCTTGATTTCCGAATGACTTTGGACCACTGAGCAACAGTCCAGTGCTGCTTCTCTGTAGCCCAGGTCAGGCGCTTCTGCCGCTGTTTCTGGTTCAAAAGTGGCTTGACCTGGGGAATGCGGCACCTGTAGCCCATTTCCTGCACACGCCTGTGCACGGTGGCTCTGGATGTTTCTACTCCAGACTCAGTCCACTGCTTCCGCAGGTCCCCCAAGGTCTGGAATCGGTCCTTCTCCACAATCTTCCTCAGGGTCCGGTCACCTCTTCTCGTTGTGCAGCGTTTTTTGCCACACTTTTTCCTTCCCACAGACTTCCCACTGAGGTGCCTTGATACAGCACTCTGGGAACAGCCTATTCGTTCAGAAATTTCTTTCTGTGTCTTACCCTCTCGCTTGAGGGTGTCAATGATGGCCTTCTGGACAGCAGTCAGGTCGGCAGTCTTACCCATGATTGCGGTTTTGAGTAATGAACCAGGCTGGGAGTTTTTAAAAGCCTCAGGAATCTTTTGCAGGTGTTTAGAGTTAATTAGTTGATTCAGATGATTAGGTTAATAGCTCGTTTAGAGAACCTTTTCATGATATGCTAATTTTTTGAGATAGGAATTTTGGGTTTTCATGAGCTGTATGCCAAAATCATCAGTATTAAACAATAAAAGACCTGAAATATTTCAGTTGGTGTGCAATGAATTTAAAATATATGAAAGTTTAATTTTTATCATTACATTATGGAAAATAATGAAATTTATCACAATATGCTAATTTTTTGAGAAGGACCTGTATAATAAGATTATGAGATAAATCTTTTAAACTGAGGAGACAAACGTGAGAACCAAAGTCTTTAGTTAAGGAGAAACGTCTGAGCACAGTGTGTGATGTTGTTGAGATCTCTTCTAAAACTTTAAATGAGACCATTGTGAGAGTGTTAAAGTTTTTGTCTCAGGAAACAAGTGTGAGCAAAAGTCTCCATTTTATGTGAAATTAATCTTATTTTTGTCTAGGAGAAACATTTGAGATGTTAAAGAGATCTCAATTTAGATTTTCTTTTTTTTACTATGGGAAAGACACAATAGAAACACCAGCTAAAGACACAGAAACATTTGATGGAAAACACAATCTCTTCCCTTCCTAAAGATCACTGTCCTGTTTGTAAGATCTCTGTTACCTGGAGGAAATGGATGTGATGGTCTGTGTGTGAAAGCTGCTCCAGCTCAACATCTCTCCTCCTCAGATCATCAATCTCCTGCTCCAGTCGCTCCAGTTGTTCTTCAGCTCGACTCACTGCAGCCTTTTCCTTCGCTCTGATCAGCTGTGTCACCTCAGAGCGGCTTCTCTCAATGGAGTAGATCAGCTCAGTAAAGATCCTCTCACTGTCCTCCACTGCTGCCTGTGCAGAGCGCTGCTAGGACACACAGAGAGAGACGCATTAGAATCAGCTCTTACTGGTCCCTCACACAGCCTGTTCCCCACAGTGGGCTTCAGTGGGACTGGAAAGAGCTCCAGCACTGGCTCCTCACTGACTGATTGAGGAGAGTCCTGACTGAGTCTGAAACAGCTCTTCAGCAGCCAGCAGTTGTTCTTCTGCTCAAAACTCACCTTGTGAGACTCCACAGCCTCTCTCAGATCCTCAAGCTCCTTCTGTCTCTCCTGGATTCTCTGCTGGTTTGTTCTCTGCATCTCACTCAATTTTCTCTGCAGGACAAATAATCCTCACCTTATAAATATTACTGCATGCTAAAATCAAGTAAAACTCTGTGCAGGTTTAAAATAGTCACAAAACTAAATAGCTGCAAAGAAGAAACTCCATGTATGAACTATGTAGCTGTTTTGGGTAAATCAAGTCATAGGAGAGTGGGGTAAAATGAGCCAATTTTTACTTATGTGGTCCTCAAGATAAAGGAAAATGAGGCAGAAGTACAATGAAAGTATTTAAAGTAATTTCAGGATGTTTCCTATCATTTTAAATGATCAGAATGTTTCTATGACAAAGGGTTCTAAAAATATGGCTTCTTTTATAAAAAAAGTGTTCCTCTGGATCAATTTACCCCAGTTAGGGGTAATGTGAGCCGAGTCAGTAGGTGGCTGTAAACTGACCATCTAACTGAATCTGAATCAAATATGTGAAATTTTGTAGGCCGATATGGCTAGGCACTATACTCTCATTCCAGCATAATAATCAAGGAACTTTGCTGCCATACCATGGGTGCAGCAGGCGCAATGATATTACGCAGTGTCTGTGACCCCCTGCTTGCCAAGGGAGCGTGCCTTGCAACCATGGAGAAATTTGTGAGAGGCGGTGCGTAATATTATTACGCCTGCTGCACCCTTGCCTGGCAAGGCCAGACTGATATATGTTCTACAATGGTACAGTGGTGAGGCTGCATTTTCCAGGCAAGCTGCACCCATGGTACGGCAGCAAAGTTCCTTGATTATTATGCCGGAATGAGAGTATAGTTCCTAGCCATATCGGCCTAGAAAATAAAAAATTTTCATTTTCCGTCGGTCTTAGTAGACGATGTAACTACAGAAGAGTCAAGTTTTAAATAGGAAAAATATCGAAACTCTTTGGTCATTTTTGAGCGAGATGCTATCGGTCTAATCAGATTTAATGAACTATGCTAAGCTATGCTAAAAGTGGTACCGCCAGACCCGGAGATCGGCTAAATGGATTCGAAAACGGTAAAAACTCAACTGTTTAACTCTAGGGGAGTTGGAAAATGAGCCTATTTTCAAAAAAAGTGGAGTGTTTCTTTAACACACTGGCTCATCTTACCCCACTCTCTCCTACCTGTTTCTCAGTCCTCTCTGCTGCAGCTGATACAGTGTCGTGGTTTTTGTGTTCATCCACCATACACAGATAACATATACAGTTCTGATCAGTACGACAGTAAATCTCCATCAGTTTCTCATGTTGAGGGCAGATCATCTCCTGCAGTCGTCCAGTGGCGTCCATTAGATTGTGTTTTTTATTTTTGAAGAAAATCTCATGTTGTTCCAGATGAGTCTGACAGTAAGAGTTCAGACACACCAGACAGGACTTGATGGCTTTGTTTTTGTCCCCAGTACAGATGTCACACTCCACATCTCCAGATCCAGTGTAACATTGAGCAGAAATAGCAGCTTGTAGTTTTGTCTTCTTGAGTGTCTCCACCACTTCAGCCAGCATGGTGTTTTTACCTAAAACAGGTCTTGGAGTGAAGGTCTGTCTGCACTGAGGACAGCTGTAGACTCTCTTCTGATCATCCTGATCCCAGCAGCCTGTAATACAGCTCATACAGTAACTGTGTCCACAGGGAATGGTCACTGGATCCTTCAGTAGATCCAGACAAATTGAACAGTTAAATTGTTCCTGAGACCATAAAATGCTGTCGTCTGCCATTTTGGTGTGTAGAGAGACAACTGCATAACTTTCGTTTTCTCCGAACTGAGGCGATTCCTGCTTCCGTATTTAAAAAGCGTGCAAACAGTTGGGTCCCTAAGATAATAAAATGTCAACTGTAGAACAGCATCGTAATAGACAGACCCGGTAAGACAGTGTAAGAACGCAAAGATACAGAGAGCTAATTTGATAACTTTCTAACTCTTGAAAGTTTATGCAATGGGATTACATGAAAACAATTGTGATATACTATTTAAATACTACTGGTATTTTGATTACGAATTTTAGTAGTTAAAGAATACGTACAAGTAACAAAAATAGATCATTCTAATAGAGGAAGAGTAAATGTAAAAATAGCTTGCTTTGAACGTCCACTAGATGACAGTGTCGTGCAGAAACACAGTTTTTGTGCGTGTAAAACTGATGTGTTCCAGTAGAGGGCGCTCTCACACCCTGTGGAATTTTCCATCTGTGCCTTTTGGTGCC
>RJVU01073245.1:33230-43230 GCA_003731715.1 Anabarilius grahami
CACACACACACACACACACACACACACACACACACACACACACGAGTCGTCCTGTGTTTACTTAGATGAATATCTTCAAATATATCTCTAAATTACATCTGTTTCAATAGGTCTGAAAATAATCTGAAACAATGTATCCATTCTTATGATCTATATTCTGCTCAGATCTGCAGTAGTTTAAGTTTAAAAAACTTTACTAGGAGAAAAGTATAAAACATTTATTTTTAGTTACTTTTATTCAAACTAACAAACACAAAAAACATTAGACTAGTCACTTTAATGAAAAAAAAAAAGTTAGATGAACACTTAAACACTCCATTCTCTCTCCATTCACTGCAAAAAATTGTCTTTTTTTTGTTTGCAGTAAAATTATTTAAACCCTTATAAAAAAGAAATAAAACTTGTTTATACATATACATATATAAAACCTCCTTACATTTTATATTTGTATATTGGATTTATACTTAAACAAGAACTATTTGCAAATAGGGTAAGATAAACTTAAAATAAATTTAAACATTTTAAATATTTTCTGATTTTTTTTTTTTTATATCTCAAGGATGTTTAGATATTTTACTGGAAATCAAGACCAAAATACTGTTTAAGAAAATGATTAAATACTGTTTAAGAAAATGATTTTTGCAATGTTCAACACAAATACTTCAAATTAAATATCCCAGCGTATCAGGGTACTTTTTATTATTTTTAACGTTATTTTGTCAGTCATTTCAAGACAAATTTAACTTTTTTTTTTCTCAGTTCCTGCACAACCTTTGATGCAACATGTGGAACTTCAGCACATAATACAACAAGTCTAACTAGTTTCCCACAATGCAATGTGTGTTCAGTGTCCTTGCATGATCAGGGCCTGCTATCAGCTAACACAGCTCATACAAACACTTTGTTGCTTTTGTGTTTCCACATTGCTGAAATTACAACAATTATAACGTTTTGAAAAAGACAAGCTCTTTCTGTCTGACTGACTTCAGAAACAAAAGAAGAGGAGTGATGTGGTTCAGATTAAAGCATTTAAGGATTTTCATAAAAGTTCCAGTGTCTTACCCTGAACGAGCATCTGTCCAGCGGTTAGCAGTAGCTGTTGGCCAGGGTCTCCAGGCTGGGGGCCGTACTGCAGGATAGTGGCCCCAGGCTGGGGTGTGGCGGGGGTGGGAAGAGTCAGAGCCTGAACCCCTTGCAAGGCCTCTCCTCCAGGGCCGGCCAGCTGTATCGCTCCACCCTGAGTGATTGCAACTGCACAGACACAAAACAATAAGTCAGTTTATCTTCAATTTCCCAAACACTTGCAAGCTTTTCATAAATTTAGGAAACATTTGCGCAATATCTAATGTGTTGCTGTTTCATAAGAACAATAAAACCCTTCATAATAAGGGTAATATCTTGAATTCACATGTCATGCAGCACAAGATAATACTTTATTACGAGTAATGAACTCAGACGTACTGTATTGCCCTGAGCTGGTCTGGTAGATTGAAGATGGTGCCGTCACTGTAGCAAAACTAGAGGTGGGCGGGGCTTCTTCCTCAACTTTCTCCTCTTCCTCGATCTTTGGCACAGCAGGTACATCTGATGACAACTCATTAAGAATTTTCCTGAAATTACATATTATGTAAATAAAAACATCTTCATCTGACAAATGTAGATTTCAGTAACTGTCACGAAATGTCAATAAATTCAGACAAGAACTATCATGTGTGCGGGTTTCTGGGTATTATTGGGTTTGGAGTATTTTGTTGTTGAATGCAGGGATGATATGAATGATGTCAGGTTATGAGATATCTGATTGGCCGCCAGTGTTTTTACTTAGCTAACTCTATTAAAAATAATTTTCTGTAATTACAATAAAGCTGAAAAAATCTATTATAAATATCAGATGTAACACTTTAAAGTCCCCCTTAAGTCAATAATTTTATCCCTTAAAACTCATCTTTGATCACCAAAATTACATATTTAAACATTTTTTTCCTGTGAAAAAAAATTCTTCATGCCTTAAAATAGATTGAATGTAATCTACACCCTTGCCTCATTTAGTATACGTGGAAATATGAATATGCAAATTAGCCCGGCCTCCACTTACACTAGCTCAGTGATCCACTCGGTCAACTTACTGAGGTAAATGCAGCACAATGGTATCGCTCTTTACAACATCGGACACACAACGGTAATCAATATGATTAGCATTTTGCTTGACTAAGTTATCAAACAGTTAATAATGCATTGCTAATGTTACACAAATCATGTTCCCATTCGCCATCTAAGTCAGACAGCTGCCTTCTAAAAATCAGTATCCTTAGAAGCGCTTTGAACAACTTAGGCACATAGTTCCTCATAACATTGTAATATACATCATATACATAATTCACCCACTATATTACTAAATGTACCCGAATGTTTTCTTCATATTAACAGAAAAATATACCGAGATAACCTGTCTTCTTGAGACTCCCCTACTTTGCAGCATACTTAATGATATGCTTAAGCTTGCACACACGTTAACATGATTGGTTACAAGGTAGTTTGTGACGTAAGAAACACTGTCGATTTCGAACCGCGTTTTTTTTGTCATGTTTTCACTGCAGTTTTAAGGAGAAAATACTCAGAAATGGTGTTGACTTATGAATTTGCAAATGGTTTGTCTTAAAGCATATTAAAACACCACAGACAACATTAAAAAGTATAGACTTGCTACTGCTAATAGATGCACAGCTGCTGTGAACATGTAAGATATGCTGCTGCTGCATGAATAGACATAAATCCCATAGAAGAACTAGGCAGGTGGAGCTGGGGGAGGTGGAGGCTTTCTGAGGAACTCTGATAGCAGCACTAGCTTACAACAAACAATGAACCAGACTATTTTAATGTGAGCAAGCAATCTCATTGGCTGCAAGATCAGCAGAGGCCAATCAGCATGTGCCATGCAGTAATGATGTGATAGCTTGCAGATTGCTTGTTAAAGACCTGTCAGCCTGCGCCCTCTAGAGTTTCATGACTAAACTAGGTATTAAATAATTTTAAGTTGAAGTACTAAAATGACTACTTAAATAATTAAATAGAAATATTTTTTAAAAACTACTATAAATTACAAAAACAAATAACAAAATTACTCAAATTAAAATGAAAACTGATAATAGTTTATGAATAATGCTAAAATAACATTGTGTCACTGTTGAATTGATCTCACCTATAAGATGGGCGTCTGGACAGAATCTCCCTCCTCTTCTGAGAGTCTGGTGTTGTACCTGGGCCACCAGTATCAGCAGCTACCTAAAAACATTCAAACATGTTTATTTTTTATTAAATAAAATAAACACAAGTACATTCAAACACACAAATGCACACGCCTTTAAGGGACAGTTCACCCAGAAATGAAAATTGTCACCATTTACACTCACCCTCAAGTTGTTCCAAACCTGTATGAATTTCTTTCTTCTGGTGAACACAATAGAAGATATTTTGAAGAATGTCATTAACCAAACAGTTGATGGACCCCATTGATTCCATAGTATTTTTTTTTCTCCATATACTAAGGAAGTCAATGGGGATATTCTTCAAAATATTTTGTAAAAATGTATATATGAAATTCTTACAGGTTTGGAACAACTTGAGGATGAGTAAAGGATGACAGAATTTTCATTTTTGGGTGAATTATCCCTTTAATGTCAAATGAGCCTTTAAAAGATGGTATCATTTGTGGAGGGGAATTTTCAGTGAATAACTACTTATATTTCTGGATGTTCCCAAACACAAATCTTTTGTATTTAGCTCACCAGTCATACACACATAGAATGTTTTTTTTTTCTTCATTTTTAGGCTTCATTGAATGAAAAAAAGGGAATATTCTTTCAAAATAAAATATGTATTTTACATATGTTTTCCCTATAGATAACAATTGTGCCAAGTGACCATGAGTCTCCTATCGTCTCCTGAGCAGATTTGCTTTGTCTGACGTGGGCTTTGTGTGTGTGTGACCAAGAAGATCAGATGCATTGACTCAACTCAAATCTCATTAGTGCTCAGTACAGTTACTCTCACTCTTCTTGTTACTATGTCAATCTGCTTTTCCTTCATCCCATTGATCCCAGGAAACAGTAAATGTTGTCTGCGATTGGCTACAGCTCTAACTGTCTGCAATGTGATTGGTCAGTCTCTCCAGGTAAAGGAACAGGTAAATGAATAACAGGATTGTGCTTGAATGGCTCATAGATCAGCACGTTTTGGTTTCATGCGTGTGGACTGTATAGATGGTAACATTTACTAAGACTTATATTTACACCGTTCCCGTACACATGTATTATATACATAAAAAACCTGTATGTGTGTACCTGCACAGTTTGTATCTGAGGTGACTGTATAACAGAGGGCTGTGTTGTCTGAATGACTCCCTGCACATGTAATGTCTGTCCATCAGGTAATGACACCACAGCTACACCCTCATTCACCTGAGGGAGACAGACAGAGAGGGTAAGACATATCTGAGGCTGTTTAACCCAGTGCTGTTATTGTTGACCAAAACTAAAAATCTTTTTCAAAATTACCTGAAATAAAGCTGAAATTAAATACAATATATATTAGATGTAAACTTCAACGAAAACTAACTGAAATAAGGTAAGCAACAAAGGGTCATTCTGTGTCAATCAAATTTAGGAAATTTGGCATTTAATGCAACAAATGTAGCTAAAGTGGACAGATTTTACTAATATACCTACCAATCTCTGTGTAAAAATAAAATAATGATGCTGCCATCTTTCTAAAGTCATTTTACCCCCCTGTAAATTGGTGAAAATGGTCATTTTGACCCCCCTCTATAAAATAGTGGATTACTCAGTAAATATACATCTGTGACATTTAATATTTTGGCTTTCTACAGAAAAAAATAACAAAATCAAAAATTTGAGCCGGGGACCTCTGGTTGAGTTGACACGTAATGACCCCAAACTGAAATATAATACGTTTAAATAGAAATACTAAATTTACTAAAAATAAATAAATAAATATATAATTAAAAGATGGCAAAAGCACGTAAAATTACTAAAAGTCAAACTAAAATTAAAACTAAAAATATAAATATAAAAGTTAATTCAAAATATTAATACTTTAATAGTATATAAATAATGCTAAAAATAACACTTTGTTTAACAACATTTTTTAATACAATAAAGTCACATTTTGTTCAGTATCTTTTTTAACATTTAGTCTGTAAATATTGCAGTCTAACAACACATACCAAGTACCATGATATTACCATGTTTTTCAGACACTGTATCATAATAATACCATGGTTTTTTTTAAATGATAATACCCAGAGGTTGAATTGTTAAAAAAAATAAAAAATAAATAAATAAAATGTAAGGGGGATGGTGTGGTCATCGGCTGGGGGCTACTGTACCTTAAACATTTTTATTTAAATGGTTTAAATTGTAGAAAATAGGCATTATTTATTAAATTATTTATATCATTGTAGTACTGAAGTGACCACCAGACTCTCTCTCTCACACAAACACACAATCCATCCCTTTATACCTATAATAGTGCCTTTGGAGGGCACTGAAATGTTTAATCATTATCAACATATATTTTTAATAAAGATAACTCTATAAATGATTTCCAAATGACACTTATTTTTGAGCCCCACACTTTTCAGTGCTCCAGAGCTCTAACATTGGATAGTTTGGAAAAAGAAAAGTTATTTCTGAATTACAGTGTTCAGCGTAAATGAGTACACCCATTTGAAATTAACATTTTAAACAATATTTCAATGAAGACAAAAACCATTTCCAAAATGTTGACAAGACTAAGTTTAATATAACATATGTTTAACTTACAACATGAAAGTAAGGTTAATAATATAACTTAGATTACAAATTTTTCAGTTTTACTCAAATTAGGGTGATGCAAAAATGAGTACACCCCACAACAAAAACTACTACATCTAGTACTTTGTATGGACTCCATGATTTTTAATGACAGCACCAAGTCTTCTAGGCATGGAATGTCACGTAAATAATGACGGATGCAATAGCAAGTTAATCTCTTTATTAAAGAGCTTCACACACTGATGGACAGTCACAGGAAAGACACAATAACTACAGCAGGAGAGTGGTGACGCAGGGACCTCGATGGGCGATGAGAGATCCGATGAGTCGTGACTGGAGAAGTGTGTCCGTGAAGCGGTGCCGTGTAATCCGTGGGTGAAAACCAGAGAACGATCCAACGATGAACAGGAAACAGGAAACAACGACGAGAAATCCAATCCAAGGAACAAGAAACACGAGCAAACACGGGACACAACACCAGGACTCCAAACAACGATCTGACAAACATGAGACGAAAGACAAGGCGTTAAATAGGCCGGTGTAATTGCGCACAGCTGCCGCTGATCAGACGATCAGCGGCGACGCCCACACGAACAATCAGGTGACACACCACAGAACCACACAGACACCAGAATGAGACAGTGGATTCATGAACCGTGACATGGAATGAACAAGTTGGCAACATCTATCTTTTTCCATTTTTCAAGAATGACCTCTTTTAGAGACTGGATGCTGGATGGAGAGTGATGCTCAACTTGTCTCTTCAGAATTCCCCATAGGTGTTCGATTGGGTTCAGATCAGGAGCCACTGAATCACTTTCACCCTGTTCTTCTTCAGAAATCCAACAGTGGCCTTAGATGTGTGTTTAGGATCATTGTCATGTTGGAAAAGTGCACGACGACCAAGGGCACGGATTGATGGTAGCATCTTCTCTTTCAGTATAGAGCAGTACATCTGTGAATTCATGATGCCATCAATGAAATGCAGCTCCCCGACACCAGCAGCACTCATGCAGCCCCACATAAGGACACTGCCATCCCCATGTTTCACTGTAGGCACCAGGCTTTTGTGTGCCTGGGCTTTAGGAAAGGCTTCTTTCGTGGACGGCACCCTTGCATGCCATTCCTCTGCAATGTACACCGTATTGTCACGGGAAATGAACTTTTCTTCAACCCTTCTCATCAGAAGACGCTCCTGTCGAGTTGTTAACTTCCCTGGACGTCTCTGTGAGATGGTTGCAGTTCCATCATTTTTACATTTTTGTACCACTTTTGCTACAGTATTCTGACTGATAAGTAAAGCTTTGCTGATCTTCTTGTAGCCTTCAACTTTCTGCTGTAAAGAAATTATTTTCTTTCTCAGGTCTTGTGACATTTCTCTTCCATGAGGTGCCATTGCTGAAAGCATGAAATGGGAAAGGGTTTTAACACCCTTTTATAGTCAACTGTCTGCTGGACACCTGTGTGATGAATAATTAGACTCATTTTTGCATCACCCTAATTTGAGTAAAACTGAAAATTTTGTTCTCTAAGTTATATTTTTAACCTTACTTTCATGTTATAAGTTAAACAGATGTTATATAAAACTTAGTCTTGTCAACATTTTGAAAATTGTTTTTTTGTTTATTGAGATATTGTTTAAAATGTTACTTTTCAAAGGGGCACGCTGAGCACTGTAAATTCAACTCTTGAGTTCTTATATCGAACAATTAGTGGAACAGTCTTTGTTAGCTGTGTCTTGAATGGATGATTCATGAAGTTTTAAACAGCAGAGTATGAACAGAGCCCATAGTTTTTTATTAAATAAAATAAATAAACACACGTACATTCAAACACACAAATGCACACGCCTTTAAGGGACAGTTCACCCAGAAATGAAAATTGTCATCATTTACACTCACCCTCAAGTTGTTCCAAACCTGTATGAATTTCTTTCTTCTGGTGAACACAAAAGAAGATATTTTGAAGAATGTCATTGACAAAACAGTTGATGGACCCCATTGAATTCCATAATATTTTTTTTCCATATACTATGGAAGTCAATGGGGATATTCTTCAAAATATTTTGTAAGAAAATTCATAAGAAATTCTTACAGGTTTGGAACAACTTGAGGGTGAGTAAAGGATGACAGAATTTTTATTTTTTTGGGTGAACTATCCCTTTAATTCCAAATGAGCCTTTAATAGAATCATTTGTGGAGGGGAACTTTCAGTGAATAGCTACTTATATTTCTGGATGTTCCTTACACAAATCTTTTGTATTTAGCTCACCAGTCATACAGGCATATATTGTTTTTTATTCATTTTAAGGCTTCATTGAAAGAAAAAAGAGGATCCATCTTAAGTGCTTGAAGAAATATGTATTTTACATATGTTTTCCCTATAGATAACAACTGTGCCAAGTGACCATGAGTCTCCTATCTTCTCCTGAGCAGATTTGCTTTGTCTGACGTGGGCTTTGTGTGTGTGTGTGTATGTGACCAAGAAGATCAGATGCATTGACTCAACTCAAATCTCTGTCTGCGATTGGCTACAGCTCTAACTGTCTGCAATGTGATTGGTCAGTCTCTCCAGGTAAAGGAACAGGTAAATGAATAACAGTATTGTGCTTGAATGGCTCATAGATCAGCACATGTTTTGGTTTCATGCGTGTGGACTGTATAGATGGTAACATTTACTAAGACTTATATTTACACCGTTTCCATACACATGTATTACATACATAGTTTTTTATTAAATAAAATAAATAAACACACGGCATCGATGCACTTTAGCTATGTTCGTTATTCTTCTAATGTGTCAGGGGAATTTTCTTAAAACACTAATTAAGTAATATACCTTCTGTTACTTTTTTTCATTTTTCGACAGGGGGGATGCCATCCCCCCCTCAAATCAAGCCCTGGTAATGCCATGTTATTGTTCTTGGAGAACCACTTAAATACCATAGTATATGAATATGATTGTCAAACCATCTTTTTTGCTAAAGTTAGAAATGTGTGTTACAGTGTCTGTTTAATTGTAGATAAGATTTTGAAACATTTTTCAAAATGGTGGTGGGTGAGGAGAGACCCCTGATATGATTGTAAAGCACTTTGGGTATACAACAGTACATAATAAAGTGCTATATAGATGATTCATTCATTCATTTTCTTTAGTGTATTCAAACATTAATGTATTTGTGTTCAGTTTGGCATGATCTTTATATACTAAATGAAACTGGCGTCATATCTGTACCTGTGTGAGTGAGTCAGAGTCTGACTGTATATCACTTGTTACTTTCTCAGTTGCACTGGCTTCCTGTTGCGCTATGGTTGCAGTTTCCATGACGATCGGCCTAGCAACAAAGCAGAGAGGAAATGCACAGTCAGCGCTCTGTATAGTCATACATCACAAGATTGTAAACAGCCTACTGCATTTGATGCAATAATCCACCATTTCTGCCAAAGGTTTGCCAATCTAGTGGTCCAAAATGTTATGCAATAAAACTATTCTGTATTCATGGGTGTTTGTGTTGAAATGTTCATGCATTTGAGAGAAGCTTCTTTTCCAAAGTGGGTCTTTCATCTGCTGATGTGTAAATTAGAACCTTTTGGTTCTTAGATACAGTACCCTGCATACTATTATCAGGGTGAAACATACCTTTCCCTAATCTTGTGAGAAATGAAAAATGCATGAAAAAAAATTATGGTAAAATGGGTTTGATTATGTCAGAGATATTAAAATCAAAATAACTTGAAGGGAAAACAAATTAATGCAAGACAAATTGCTGCAGGTAAACATAAAAAAAAATATCCAAAATAATGTGTTAAAAATGTAATATTATAATGGTTTATTATGGGGTGATTAAAAATTGCATGTACACAAAAACAGAGCGAGCTGTAACGGCCGCGTGCACTTCCTCATTTTTCTGCATGTTTCTTGACCAGAGCACAAACTTCTAAACTATTCTAGATAAGCAGACTCATACAATTTATGAGGAAAGATATTTTACTCGATAGCTTTAGTACGCTGAGAATGTTCCGTCCAATGTTGATTTAAGGCTGTATTATGTCAGTGCTCTCTTAACTTGTTTCTTCTGACTGACAAGAAACGCGCGCAAACTTTGAACAGCTCGCGCTTATGTAACAGCAAACGGTGGCACGAGGATATGACATACATTATTGCAACAT
>RJVU01073245.1:50356-68206 GCA_003731715.1 Anabarilius grahami
AAATTAAGTTGAAATTTGATTGGTTGCCCCCACAAGTGAACTGTCCAATGGCACTTGACTGACACATTTTTTAAGTGCATTTAAAATTATTTATTAATTTTATTGGTTTATTTAACTGCATTTTAAAATACGAATTAAGTTTTAAACATATTTAGTATGTTTAAACCAAACAGTAAAATTGATCAATAAAATTGTAAATAAATAAATAAAAATGAATAAATAAGTGAAAAATATAAAAATAAATATTATAAAAATAAAATAAATATATAACAATTTAAATAAATAAATCTTTTAAAAATATGTACAGATTAATATAGTATATTAATTTGTATTGTTGCAGTATTTGAAAAAAAAAACGTCCCCATACAGACTTTAAAATTTTGTTGTACACAAGGCTCTAATTTGAAGTCAGATCAATGAAGTCAATGTTGCAATTTAAGAGATTGAGATTGCAGTTTTGCATCTCATAAAAGTGATGACCCCTGACCCTTAAACCTAACCCAATCCTCACAAATTGATATTCACATGTTTCACTACATATGTGATTTATGAACTTTCAAATAGTGCAAAACAAAAAAGTACAACCAAACACGTCGTGCCAGTGACATTTACCACCGCCAGAGGGCGCGAGAAGCCCGCTTTCGTTGTTCCCGAACCGACTGAACACGGCGCGGTTCCCGTACACAGATCCCAAACACTAAACAGGTGGTCATACACCGCCACACAGCGCCCGCCGCGATGAAACGGAACGGGTACGGACTGTAACTTACACTAAACCTCCAAGGTGCTGAACCAAAGATTATTAATGATCTGGACAACAGGGCACGGGAGCCTGTGATCCCGAGTTTCCCTTGGATTCGGGAAGGTCTAAGGAGAGTTGGAAGTATGAAAGTGACGGTGTGTTTTGGAAGAACTCGGGTCGTCGTTCCTTGCGGAGATGGCAACATTAAAGTGCACTGGCTCGTTCAGCAGGCCGCGATGCGGTACAGGAGAGCGATCGCTAAGGTGAGATGCTGTTTCATTGTATCATCTGATTGTGCTTTGGAAACATAGTTGCGCCGGTGAGGGCTGCAAATATGGCGGTGTAGAGACGGAGTAAGTGAGCGGGGGAAGGGATTGGGACCGTCCGGACACTTTAACTCCACTAAACACAGGGAAAAGAACGGCTTTACTCACAAGTAAATAAAGCTTTGTGTGTTTTTACACTCTCTTAATGTGTTTAGCCGTCTTCTTTGTTCTTTATGTTTACAGCAGATTGCAAACCAGTGAGAAATGGGGCAAATATGAAGTAATATAAGAGAGAGCGAAGTTTACTCCACGTTTCAGACGTTTTTACCCTACTTTAGGACCAGTTAGAAATGACAGTATGTAACTAGGGCGCAATATTATGTACATTGACTTTTTGTTTACATGGTGGGTTGCTGCAGCTGACGCATCCTTAAGCTATTTCTAATGAAAAAATCGTCTTGAACTTTTCTCGTGTGAGTCCTGCGCTTTGTTTAATGACTTGATGAGAGCTGCTGCTGCTAGGCTAACAGTGATAACTGATGTCCTCTACACGTTTGGCACATCTAATCAGTGTTCTTCGAGTTACAACGCATTTACACTTCAAGAGAGCGACGCGACAAAACCGGAACACGCTCGTTCAGGAATCAACAAAGCTGTCTGTTTAGCGCGAGACAGCTCACTGTCCGCGCGCGTATCTCTAGATGTTCAGCTTCGTTGATTTAATGGCGAGCGTTTTATTTTCGTCGCGTCAGTGTGTGTCTGTAAGGGGCGCTAGAGGTACGCTCAATATATATCGCTAATTTAAAGTTTTTTTGTTTGTTTTTTTACACAAAAAATGAGCAGGACTCGAAAAATATCACAACAAGACTCTAGACGTGTCAGACTAATAGAAAATGTTGTTTTATTCTACATATAGCGGGTCGGCCCCTCATGGGCGCCGGCATGATTTTCCTGCAAACTCCGCCCCGCAGCCGATGATAAAGATTTCATTGGTCTTTATTGTTTTCAGCGTTGTTGATTGGCTACACAACACTGAAACAAAACGCCACATTGTAATTGCTGCAATTACATGATTTCAACTTGTAAAAAGCGTTCACATCCTCGTAGAGCTCGTAATTACAGCTTGTAAGATGGGAATTGACCCTTAGTTACTGTTGCTTTGTCCGACAAAGCCATGGCGCTGTCACGCCACACAGAGTGAAAAATACATCGTGTAGCAAAGAGGACACTGACAACACGTCGACAGACAAGACGGAACAGGTTACTTATGATATTAAACAAAATCCCAGCTTTCAAATTGTGTAATTTTTTAAGAAATTCGAACAATAAAAAGCGTTTTGTGGCTCTTTAATGTTTCGTGACAGATCGCTCTAGCGCCTCAGCTCAAGCGGCTTGTGAACCGATCATCTCTTCCTACTAGTTCATTTATAGCATCAAATGAACATGAAAAGGAATGTTGTTTCAAACGCGGAAAGACATCAGTACACACCATTTTTCAAGTTCAAGTCCACCGAGGTTAATCTTCTACCTCCTGACTGCTTTGTCAGACAAAATGGCGGATTCGGCGTTATGATTGGTTAGATCGCTTGTCAATCAAACTCCAGGCGAAGGGTCAATTGTTTAAGAGCTCCTGTTTGTATCACGTGAGCTCTGAACACCTAACTGCTGCAGATTCATTTAGGCGTTGATAGTGGTGCCATAGAAATGCATAATTCCAAGTCAGAGGATGTGAACAGCTCTGAATAGAGCGTCACGTGTTGTACTGAGACTACTGTAATTACAACATGTCGTGAGTGCCGCAAAATACTAAGGTCTACCCATACCCTTAGGAAGGTGTCCTGTGGTATCAAGATGTTAGCAGCAGATCCTTTAAGTCCTGTAGGTTGCAAGGTGGAGTCAAGGTGATGTAAAAGAAAACAGGACTCATTTGAACCAGGCAACTTTCTTCCACTTTAAGGTCCAGTTCTGACACTCGTGTGGCCATTGTATGCGTTTTCGACGGTGGACAGGTGTCACAGGTGCCATCACTGGCACTCTGATTGGTCTGCGGCTACACAGCCCCATACACAGCAGAGTACAATGCACTGTGTGTTGTGACACATTCCTCACATAAAATTTTGTGTGACTCATGCCACAGTAGACCTTCTGTTGGCTCGGACCAGACGGGATAGCCTTCGTGCATTGATGAGCCTTGGGCGCCCAACACCCTGTTGCCGGTTTGTAGATTGTTCCTCCTCGGACCACAGTAGGTAAATTCTCACCACTGCTGACCGGGAACAACACACAAGCCTTATTATTTCAGAGATACTCTGACCCAATCACCTTGCCATAACAATTTGGCCCTTGTCAAAGTCACTCAGATCTTTATTCCTGCCCATTTCTCCTGTGTTGATTACGAGAACTGATTGTTTGCTTACCATCTAATCTACCCAGACCTTAATAAGTGGCCTTGTTAGGAGATCATCAATGATATTCGCTCCACCCGTGACTGATCATAATGTTTTGGCTCATCTTTGTAGATGTGTGTGAAGTATGAGATGGAGAAAAACATAGACGTTAAAAGATTGGGCTTGTGTTTCGACCACCATTTGCACCAACTGATCTCCCAGAATACCTCAAAGTCTGATTTGCGCCGGTGAGAAATCAGCATTCAGGATCAGAAGCACTTAGAGTAATAGCATTCAATATGCAGCTTTTACAGTTAAATGATCCGAGGCCCAGAGATTTCAGCTCGATATACAAAGAACGAACATGAGTGAGAGAGACAAAAGCATGTTTGTTCACATGAATAAATCATTTTCTCCTTTAGTAGCGTATATGAGCAGAATAGTTTACATGTGTTTTCAGTGCTAGCCACCTGTGAGTGTGTGTTGTGAAAGATTCAGTGGTAAATGAAAGTTATAGCCACTTTGTTTGCTCTTAAACAGAACATCTGCTGTTGTATATGGCTGTGATGACAGTTGTTACTATGATGTTGTAGAGTTTTATCATGATGATATAGAGTTTAGTTGTGATGGAGCAGTTATTATAGTCGTATGAAGTGTTATTGTTATGGCAAATCAGATTTTATGATGAAGTTAAGGATGGTCTAGTCTTAGAGGTTTGGACCCAACTGTCAATTGTCATGACCTGCAAAGTAACATTGTCGTTGATAAAAATGTCACCAAAGCTAAAGTTAACTATAGCTGGCTATGACTATAGTAGAGGTTTTGTCAAAATAGCAAAAAATGTCTGAAAATCACAGAAGCATCAGTTAGAATTGTTCGAAAATGATAAATCACTATATATATTTTTAATTTTAAGTTTAAATGACAGCTGTCATGATTACATTATAGCTGTAATATAGTCTATAATTCCAGCTATTATAGTTGAAATGGATAAAATTTAAATTTATCAATTTGGTAACACTTCACAATAAGGTCTAATTTGTTAACGTTAGTAAACTACGTAAGTTAACATGAACTAACAATGAACAGCACTTCTACAGCATTTATTAATCATATTTAATGTTAATCTCAGCATTTACTAATATATTTTTAATGTCAAAAGTTGAGTCTGTAATCATTAATGCACTGTGAACTAAAGTGAACATTTAATTAACTTTAACAAATACTAATAAATGCTGTAAAAATATATTGTTCATTGTTATTTAATGAGACCTTATTGTAAAGTGTTACTATAACGGTTTCAATAATATCCTTTCTATAATGTATATGTATGTATTTAAAAAAAAAAAATTTTGTAGCTTGTTTTCTTTTTATAAAACAGTAAAACATTAAAAGTTCAGTATGTAGGATTTCTGTCCGCTAGAGGTCGCTAGAGGCCTATTCAAAACAAAGGCGTAGCTTGATGACGGCAAGTTTGAGCGTGGAATCTTGGGACATGTGGTCTTCACCTCAACGGCCGGTGCAAAGGAATAGGGATAGGACTCGGGAAGAAATCATGTTCATGGATGCGATTATTAACGTTACTGTAGTATGAAGTAGAGCAGGACCGAGTGATGTTGGAGCTGAACGAGGCCGCTGGAGCAATTGCGGAACACACCTTACGAGCAGCGGAACTTTTATTATGCCACAGTCGCTGGCGCCGCTTCCGCTTTTCCGGTCATGAGCATGAGCAAAAATACTCTTTGGTATGAGGTAACGCAGCTCTGTTTATCATATTAGATACATTTGAGAATGTTGAAAATTATGTTATAACGTTACTCTGCGTTCGTTCGGTGGCTGCTGTGAGACACTTGTTTGAGACACACTGCAGTAAGATAGATTGATTTTAGAATATGTTAAATGCTGGATGGCTTGTGTTGATAAATGGCATGCAATTCATTTTAAAATGTATTGTATGATGGAGAATATTCTGTATTACTGTTACTAAAAATAAAGCTGCATCTGATTATGCTATGTTAGCTACTTGACAAAATAGTGTTTTTCTCTGAGGCGTGGTAAAGCGTGGTACTCGCAAAAAATCAAGATAATTAGATTTAAACAATAAGACTAAATGTGTTGAGCTATATAACGACAATTAGTTTTCTGTCTATAAATATATCAAAACAGTTGTTCCCTTGTCTATTAAAACATGTAATATATTAAAGCGTCTTTGGTGTTCCCATGCTTTCTACAAAATAATACCGGAAACCGAGGCAGACCGAGGGTTAACGCGGGTATGACGCAATTGACAGGCGACTCCTCGCACGTCCCGGAGCCTTGGTTAAAATTGCAATTTTCTCACGATTTACAAATAGTTGGAAACATTTGGGATATTGTAAGTACTCGAGTGAACAAAATATATAACACTGGCCTAGTGGTTTTTGGATATTTTACTGCAAAAAGCTTACATATTGCACCTTTAAATAACTTTTTAAATAAGTTTAAAAAATCATTTTAAACATTTGGCACATAAAATATTTTGTTTGGATGGGGTCAGGTAAAATGTTGATGGGACAAGTGCAAGTAAAATACACTTTAGCCCCTGTGAAGTGTGGAGCGTTATGATATTTAGCTGATATTATGCTGATTTGGAGTGATGTTATGAGGGGAAACTAAAGTCATTATAATGATGTTGCATGTTTAGGGTGTTGTTGAGAGCATTTAGCTGAAATTGTGATGGTGTGGAGTGCCGTTGTCCTTGTTGCTTTATTACAAGGAAGTAGAGTACTGTTGTGATGTAGCTGATATGCTGATGTCCAGTTGTAGTTTATCACAGGAAATGGAGTCATGTGAATAATTAAATACGGCGTCTGTGCTTTGAGAGAGAAAGACAGGCAGAAACAGGAATGGTGTTTGTGAATGTGTGATTTGCGGTGTCCTTCGTTCTGTTATGTTGTCACTCATTCCATTTGCTTTCCCCAAATACCTCTGCTACTCTTTAACTACATTCAGCTCGCTTTTTTTTCTATCTGCTCACATTGCTCTTGTTCTCTTTCTAGGTTCTAGGCTTTCAGCTGCTCAGACTGAAGCTGCCCTTTAAACCAAACAGAGGTGTTCTGTGTGAGACTGTGGGGTTCGGTTTTAGGGCTGATATATGCTGTCTGGGATTATTATCCATTAGGGCACCAGCACACGTTATTCCTGTCTTTATATAATCTCTGTAAGTTTTGAATTTTAAGGGTCATTAGTCTGTGTGCTGTATTGTATGGGCCCTGTAATCCCTGTTTGGATCACAGTGAACTAAATTATGACAACAGATTTACAACAGAAATATGGAAAGGCATCAAACTGAAAACAAGGACATCTAATGTAATCTTGCATATGAAATTGAGCTATCCCAGCTGATCACTCCTCTGGTCTGTTGCAGCGCGTTGGCAGGTTTTCAGACGCATTTGTTCATGTAGCAGCTGTGCCTATAGAACTGGATTCTGACTGTCTTTTTTGTTATATGGTGCCTGGTTTTTTTTGTCATTTTGATGTTAGCAGCTTGATATTTTTTTGTTTACATGCTGTTTGAGAAATGCACACATAATAAGACAGAAATTGATAAAACATTTAGCAGAATATGGGATTTTTATGCATATGAAGGCATTCCCTCATTCTGTGAGTCATGCATAAATGAGTTCAGGTCAACATGGGAAAAAGTCTGAGTCAAAATCTGCTAAGGGGTAATAATGGAACAAGTTTTAAAGTGTTTTTTTTTTGTTTGTTTTTTTTAACTATTATTTACACAACGCTATCTCACGACCAATTCGTACGTATTTTACTGGGTAGCTAATTCGTATGAATTCATACGACCTGTCTAAACCCCAGTGACGGGTAGGTTTAGGGACGGGGTTTGGGGTAGGTCATTCGTATGAATTCATAAGAATTTGTCAACTCGTAAAATACGTACGATTTAGCAAAAAACGTATGAATTCGTATGAGTGAGATCGTATGAATTTGTACGTATTAGCCACCTCGTAAAATACGTATGAATTGCCATGAGACTGGGTTGTATTTACAATATGATCTGCATTTTCTTGTTTAAAAAAAGATTTTTGTTGTAAGAGACAGTAAAAAAACAACTTCATGCATCAAAACCAACTCCTTTCCGGGTAAAAAAAAAATTTTACTTGATTTTCAAAATCAACAAATTTGCGACAGCTGAATGTAACATTTTTGACAAGCCAAAGATGTCAGTCTCTGAGTAACATGTAATTTAAAGGATTAGTTCACTTCTGAATGAAAATTTCCTGATAATTTACTCACCCCCATGTCATCCAAGATGTTCATGTCTTTCTTTCTTCAGTCGAAAAGAAATTAAGGTTTTTGAGGAAAACATTCCAGGATTCTTTTCCATATATTGGACTTCGGTGGGATTCAACGGGTGGAAGGTCCAAATTTCAGTTTCAGTGCAGCTTCAAAGAGCTCCACGTGATCCCAGACGAGGAATAAGGGTCTTGTCTAGCAAAACGATCGATCATTTAAAAAAAATAAAAATTTACGTAGGCGGAAGTACCGCGATATGGCGAAAAACTTAGCGTGTTCTTCTCTCATTTGAGAAAAGTGATATAAAAATCTTGATGAAGAAAGATACTGAAGCACTGCTGTATTCAACATGCTCATATAAAACTATGACATGAATTTGATGTGAAACAATCAATTTAGTGTTGTACAATTTTAATAATGGCATACAATAAAAAAAACACAGTATATATTTATAATTAGTGTAGCTTTAACAGGTAACCAAGGCCCAGGTCTCATTATCATTGGATTCTAGGTGATTCCCAATCCTCCTGACAACTAGGCATTGTGCTTCATGCCACCAGAGGTTTTGTCTTACCGTAAAGATTGTATTTGTACCTATTGCTGTATATAAGAAAAAAAAAACTTTTAGCTGAAGTATAACCTATAATTGTAGATTAAAATTGATAACATCTGTCAGTTTACATTTTGAATGTTGTGTTTTTGTAATGTTTTGTGGCATAGGAAAATCATGACCTTGAGTTTTGGTTGGCTTCCTCTTTTTTTTTTTATGGGGGATGGGATTAGATCCTCCTCTTTTTACTGAATCCTAGATTTCTCCACAGGGAATGAAGCTGTTGGTGTACTAGACTGTATTTTGGAAAACAGTGTTAGTAAGTTCCCTGTGGAAACCCTCAGCCTCTTGCTGAACTTTCTTTGGAGAATCTCTCAGCTAACCCTTCAGAAAACTCCACTCAGGCTCATTGGAAAAATGTGCCTGTGGTGACATTTCTGCAAAATAATATTATGTTGCGCTAACAAGCATGTTCAGTTTTACACAAAACAGATGAACGATGATCTGGCAGCATTTTATTAAGTTGGTTATTCTACATATTGCAGCAGTTTGGAAAGGAAATGTCCAGGAATTGCTTCTTTTTTTTTTTGCACTTGAAAATAAGTATGTACACCTAACATAAACCTAACCAGTAATGTTAACAAAATTAAAACCTTCTCATTTTCTAAGCAACCATGTCCTTTAACTTCCTTCTACAAGTCTTTGAGCTCTTTAATCGTGACTCATGTTTCACTCATGTTTCAGTTTCGTGACTCATGTTTTGTAAACGCAAGCGCAGTGCTGTATCAGTTGGGTTATTGAGCAAGTTTACTACATCAAAAAAGCCATAAAAATAGAGCATGGACCGTGTGAAAGTCTTTTTTTTTTTTATGTGATGGAAACTGCAATGAATTGTAGATATTAGGGATGGGACGATACGCCTATCTCCCGATTCGATACTATCATGATACTTGGGTGCCGATTTGATATGTATTGTGATTTTTATAAGAATTGCGATTCTACAAATACTGCGATTAGATATTGCGATTTTTTTTAATTTTTATTTATTTATTAATTTTTTTAATTTTTTTAAATACAATACAAACATGTCATATTTGCAAAGACAATTCATCACATCTTTCTGAGTTTTATTTCAGAAGCAGCATCCCATTATTATCTTGAAGATTGACACATTTTCATTTTCAAACAGATTTTCAGTCTATAGTCGCCACCTAATGGCGAAACAATGTAACTGATAGTCGTTGTTTGAAACGTCATTTAATCTATTTTGATCGCTACCATCAGTGTTTATATTTGAACTATAAACTTTTATCCCAGTACTTATAATTTCAACTATTGTATCACAGAATTAATGAAACTATGAGGTTGAAAAGACTATCAAGCTGCTCCACACCTATAACAACTGCTCTCTCTGGTTCAGCAGCAGCGCGATTTGAATGTTGCGATATGATTTTGTCGAAGGTTTATTAGACAGATGAATAATTATTGTCATTTAAGAATAAGATCGCATGGGTTTTGAATTGAGATTAATCGTGCAGCTCCGCAGACTTATACTCTCTCTCTTTCTCTCAGCATTGATATCTGACGCAAAGTGTAAGTACGCGAGGGCTTTTCAGCGCATTAATTGTCATTCATTGAAGCGCGAGTAATCTCATAGTTTCTCGCATATATAGAAAGGAATATTTGGTCTGCCTATAAAATTGGTCTGTGCAATGAATAAATTTACCACAGTAGCACGATTGCGATACAGGTTTGCATGTGTGAGATAGAGCCGCTTGTTTGTGTGAAGTGAGCATTTGTTGTGTGCTTGTTTGTTTGTGAGGTTAATCTAGGGCTGCACAATTAATTGAAATTAAACAAATTGCAAAATTCACTGAGATCAGAGCAGATCAATAGGTTTGCAGTAAATGCTGCTCCATCTCTGCAGGTGCTGTGAATTTAAGCCACTTAAAACATGCATTTGACAAGCAACATGCGCCAAACCTCTTTCGAAACTTGTAATGACAAGCATTTGCAAACCTGTAGTACAACAAAAGAGAACATTTACTGACATGTTTTTACTCCAAACTCACTTCATAACATCAGTCGAGTGTTTGAAATAAATTTTGTGATCTGACGTGGCTTCATATCATAGAAATTTACAAGAGGTGTTACGTTCCTGCAGTCTGCCATTTTTGGCACATAAAAAAATGTTTTGTGTGAAATTTCTTGTTAAGGTTTGTATTTTGTGTGCCCTATATGGAACATTAATATCCTTTGTCAGTCACATGCCTGTTAAAGTAATGAACTGCACTACTTGTGGTTGTTTTCAGAGATGGTGATACAATTGTGTGGCCTGAGCTACAAAACATTCAACTTCTGTAGCACCAGTGATATGTGCAAAAAAGTTAACGTACAGCCCTGGGTATAAGTACATTTTTGGCATATGTAAAAGGGTTAGTTCACCCAAAAATGACATTTCTGTCATTAATTACTCACCCTTGTGTCATTTTAAACCCGTAAGACCTTAGTTTATCTTTGGAACACAAATTAAGATATTTCTGATGAAATCCGAGAGTTTTTTTTCATCCTCCATAGAAAGCAACATAATTACCATCTTTTAAGGTCCAGAAAAGTAGTAAAGACATTGTTAAAATAGTCAACGTGACTACAGTGGTTCAATCTTGATGTTACGTCAGAACACCAGCTCGTATTGGCTGACGCTGTTTACATGAGCAGCATGACGCATGCGTGTGATGCTGACGCAGGAGCCGGTATTCTCATCACTTCATAACATCAAGGTTGAACCATCGTAATCACATTGACTATTTTAACAATGTCTTTACTACTTTTCTGGACCTTGAATGATGGTATTTATGTTGCTTTCTATGGGGGATAAAAAATCTCTTGGATTTCATCAAAAATATCTTAATTTGTATTCCGAAGATGAACAAAAGTCTTACGGGTTTGGAACGACATGAGGGTGAGTAATTAATGACAGAAATTTCATTTTTGGGTGAATTAATCCTTTAAGAGAACACTCTTAAGTAGCAGTTGGACTATTAAAATTTACTTAGATTATTTCAGATCTAATGTGAAGAATTTGGTGCATTTATGGACAGTTGTGACATTTATAGATCATCTGTACTTGAGGGCATTCTTGATATCACTGCAAGTCATGGCCAATTATTACAATGTAAAATTTTGTTTCAAACCCTACAGAACACAACTGACATAAATGCATAGTAATGCCTGTAAGACAGCAGTGTGGACACAACTGTGGTGTAAAGTTCTCAGCACTGCTGTGGGTCACATACACGGGCGAGTTCATTGGTTCAATGCTTCTTAAAGTGACAGTCACACCATTATAGATGGGCAGAGCAGACCCACGTGATTAAATTGGTTGTCAAACATTCAGTAGGTGTCTGTTTAGGTGTAAATGTCAGAATGACCCTGCACCTTCTGTTTAGGACATACACATATAACTTTGTTATTACCAGTAATTTCCATTTCCATTTATTTTCTTACAATAAGATAACTATTACACTAACAAAAAGTATCATGGCGTTATTTTATGTATCGGTGTGAACTAAAGCGAAAACACCTATTGGAATTTGCAGATATGAAACCTTATTTTGTCCATTTATGAAAATTTGACAGGTTTTGCTATTGGTTCATATTTAGAAATTTGTCCCCAAAAGGGTGGCAAAACCTGCCTGCCCATACAAGTGAACACAGAGTGTGTGTTTGTGCATGTTGTTTATCTGGGTGCCAAGCTATTCTGAATAGCATGAGATCCACAGAGGGATATTTCAGGCTGCATGAAGCTCATGAAGGAGTTATTCCTCAGGAGACTGTTTTTAGCCGCACAGTTTTTGCATTTGTGTGAATCTCCTGCTGTGTATGTGTGTGCGAGAGAGAGGGAGAGATGGAAGGATTGTGTCTTTATATGGTCGTGTCTGTAAGATCTTTGTCACGATATTTAAAACATCAGCGCTAATGTCACTGGAATAGTCAAAGACGGCAGTTTTCTGCTATAAGCAGCTGTGAGTGTGTGTATAAACATACAGGATTCAGTGTATATACAGGTGTTTCTTCAGCTTTGGGCACTTTTATGTCCCGGGGGGGTAGAGGTCTTTTTGTTTTAATTAAAACTAACATTTTTTTATTTTAATGTTTTTCTTTTTGTTATATGAAGGTCACATTAAAGCGTGAATGCTTTTATTGTATTAGTCAGCATTCACAATATATTGATACCATGTTAGTTGATTTAATTGTGCATGCTCATTTTTATTTATGTGGACAAAATTGTGTAGAATTTTTATAAGTTTGCTGTCATCAGCCATAACATGAAAATAATTATCAGTTTATGAATATTAGCCAGTTTTAGTACATCCAATATGTCTTCAATCTCAAATGTCAAAAAAAAAATCCATCATAAAAATATTGCATTTTAAATCGTATGATAAACTAAACAAAGAGAGTAATACACCGTAAACTATTTTAATGTCTTTTTTTTTTTATATATATATATATATTTTTACACAAATTGCAAATGTCCCAATTTTGGTTGGTCAAGATTTTCAGTGAACAAGTTTGAGTTTTTATGCTTTAGTTTTCTTCACCTTGCACAAAATGTAACTATTATGCATCATTTGTGTAGGGTACTTTTATGTCAGGGTATGTTAGGGTACTTCTCAGAGTCATTTTTGAAGCTTGACAGCCCCAGTCCTCATTTACTGTCATCAAGTGACAGATTAATATTATTTTTTTTTTTAAATGACATTTTGTGTTCCACTGGGAGAAAAAGTCATAAATGTCAACCCTCTATGGACACACTGAAGCTCAAGTCACCATTGGCTAGTACATTTTTTTTATTTTATTTGACAGACTTTTTACATGAAATGCAAGAACAATGCAAATGAAAAAAATCTACTTAAATATATTATAATAAATACATTTCAAACACTATTTAAGTCAAGTAAACATAAAATAATGTAAGTCAAATAATCAAACTACAAGCAATAGCACAAATAAACACAATAGAAAAATTGCCAATTAAATAGTGCTTTTCATGTTTTCAGTTAGATCTAACAGTAGTTAGATGTAGTACAAAAAATGGATAAAGTAGGCCTAATCAAATGTAAAATAGCACTGCATAGTCTTTACTGTAAAAATTAAATATAGATTAATCCTTATTAAAGTTACAAAAGTTATTCAGTTGAGCATTGAGTGCATTGAGTCTCTTGTTTGATTAAAGGGGTCATATAATGCCACTTTTACAAGATGTAAAATAAGTCTCTGGTGTCCCCAGAGTGTGTATGTGACGTTTCAGCTCAAAATACCCCACACATCATTTATTAAAGCATGTTAAATTTGTCATTTTTTGAGGGTAAGCAAAAACGCTCAGTTTTTTTGTGTCCCTTTAAATGCAAATGAGCTGCTGCTCCCAAGAAGAGGGTGGAGTTTCAAGAGCTTGTGTTAGCAGCTCGGATTACCTCATGCAGACTCACTGAAAATGTCAAACTGTTCAGCCTTTTATGTTCAAACCGGAGTCAGACAATGATGGGGAGAGACTCAAGAAGAAGTGACAACATGTAGAATGCAACAGGACGTTTCTGAATGGTTAGTTGATCAATTTATGTAGCTGGAGTTAACTATCTTAAAGTCATTGATTAGCATATTCTGTCATAATAATCTATAAATCGCATGTATGGTTGTAAAATCCTACAGAGCCAGAGAATATATGCTGCATGAAGATAGAACAGGTATAGTTTAATTTCTTATAACTTATGTTGTCATTTTGCTTTTATGACATGCTATTGCATTTGTGTCACTGTATTGCAGTAACATGGCCTCACCCCCTTTTGTTGCATGTTCTTGGAGGCAGGGTTTATGTAAATTTTAGGGTTAGTGAAGAAGCTCGTTGTAGTCCTTACCAGCCGTTTGTTGTAGTCCTTAAACAGAGAATTCTTTAAAAGAAAATATCTCCCTTTGCATTGAACTTTGAGCATCATAACTTTGCAGGTGTTGTTTATGCTCTAACAGCAACATTACACGCTAACGAAAGTTTAAAAAAGTGAAATCATAATCAACCACCCCTTTAAGATTAAAAACAGACAGCAGCAGGAATATTAGGCTGCTGTCACTTTAAGACTAATGCACGGATTCAATATGTTGTTACACACGCTTTTACTTTCTCAACTGTTTACGTTCAGACCTAACCGAGGATACTCTCCAAGACAAAGATACTCGTGTGTGTGAGACAAAGCGACAGAGGGTGCCCTCAGCCAAGCATCGATGCGTAAAGCTCAGCAGGCAATGAAATTAAATCTGTGCTAAACGTGTTCAGGCAACTGAAATTGTACAATTTACTAGCCATTGGCTAATAAAATAAATTTTTTTAGTTGCCCCTCATTAAATTTGGTCGCATATGTAACTGATTTACCCGCATTGTGTAGATGGTTGCTTGTTTTGATCAACCTGAAGATGAGTAAATAATTATCGTTTTTGAGTGAGCTGTCCCTTTAATATTGCGTTTATGCTGGACTGGTGTTTCTGTGCTGAACCTGTGACTGGTTTTTACAAGGTTAACAGCCATTTTGGGAGTCTGTCCTTCAGCCTGCAGATCCAGCTGAAGACAGACGATTGTTAACGGACATTCTATTTTTAACTCTTAGACGAGGCATTAATGGATGTGACTTAATTGAGTCTAGCTGAAATGAGTTTGACTGTGCGTGTGTGCGTTCTGGGGAAGAGCAGCTCAGATGGAGAGTGAGTTTATGGGTTCAGTCAGTGTCATCTGTTCTAAAGCGTTGGACAAAGAAAGACCGAATGAAAGAATAAAATGCAGAAATCTCGAAACATCAGACAGCATTGTGTGTGGGTTATGTAAGAGTGCAGCTGTGCTACAGGGATTTGCTATTCTGTGCTGGTGTACAGATATGCTTATGAAAGGGAGAGTGGGGCAAAGGTTTAGAGATTTCGGTGTGATTTTCAGTGTGTTTTAAGCCTTGGTGTGAAGTTGGAATTATTTTGCAGATTAATAAATTAATAACTGTTTTAATAATTTGCTGAGAAAAAGCCAGCAAATCAAGATAATTAGGAAATGTTTTATATTATTATTGAGCTAAACTCGCAAATCGTTTTATTTGTTATTATGATGATGGGAAATACTTTATTACAGATTTTTCCACTATAAAGAACCATTTATTGAATGGGAAGATTCCATGTATGTTAAAGTTTCTTCATGGAGCCAAAGATGTCAATAAAGAACCTTTATTTTTAAGAGTGCAGGTTCAGGACATGATTAATTGCTTTTTGACAATATTCAGTGTGTAATAATCTATTCTCAAATTTAATCTTATCAAATCTTATCTTTTTAAGTCGAGCGTTTTCTTCCTGAATCAGTTATTGAATCTCCTTTCCAGTTGAATCTTATTGAATCTTATGTTCTCAAATGGAATGGCATGTCTTCTTGAATGGAATTGCATCTCAAACGAATTCATAATTCTTCTTAAATTGAATCTCTTTTTTCGAAAGGATTCAAATCTCCAATTTAAATGAATCTCCAGTCAAACTGAATTGCTTCTTGAATTGAATTTTATATTCTAATTGAACGTTATAGGATCAGTGAATCGAATTAAAGCATTTACTCCTAANATCTTTTTAAGTCGAGCGTTTTCTTCCTGAATCAGTTATTGAATCTCCTTTCCAGTTGAAAATGGAATGGCATGTCTTCTTGAATGGAATTGCATCTCAAACGAATTCATAATTCTTCTTAAATTGAATCTCTTTTTTCGAAAGGATTCAAATCTCCAATTTAAATGAATCTCCAGTCAAACTGAATTGCTTCTTGAATTGAATTTTATATTCTAATTGAACGTTATAGGATCAGTGAATCGAATTAAAGCATTTACTCCTAATAGAGCAACAGGTAGTTGAAGATTACTGTTAGGGCTGTGCGATATGGGAAAAAAAAAAACACTATCACGATTTTTTGACCAATATTGCAATTTTTAATGCAAATATTGATTAAATATTTGCGGGCACCTTATCTTTGCATAAATGTTAATTGATGGCGTCGGTTATCTCTTTTCGTATGTTTTACAGTTCACAAATTCCTGTATTGATTATTTTTTTATTTTTTTACTTGGTTCCAAACGTGCCATTGTTTTTCAATGTAAACGCACTATACTTTAGTGTATACTGTGATACATCATCTCTCCTGTATCCAAAATATTCCCAAACCACGGATGTTGATTTTTTTTTGCCCAAGTCCTTATCCTGTCCTGAATTCACCTTCCCTGTTTTTGTGCTTTCTTCCATGTAACAGTAAACCCACTCTGTTCTGTTCTGTTCTTGCGCTAGATTTAGGCACACTGCATTCACAATACACACTGAGGGGGCTGGCGGAAAAATCATGCTTTCTGCTCACATCGCGATTTTTATTTAGATTTCGATTAATGACACAGCCCTAATTACTGTCTATTTTACTATATATATCATATGTTGTCTGTTTTCATAACTCTGCAAACACTCTGAACAACCAGCCTGTGAAATACATGGCAATTTTCATGTTTCAAAATGTGACAAACAGCAGTAAGGACACGTTTTTTGTCACATTTTGAAATATTTTGCATGCCTGCATGCCTCTTTAGAGTAAACACTCATTAAGCCGAACATGAGTGTGTGTGAGTTTGCGCTGTGAAATGACTCTTATTTCCTGTATCCTGCAGAAAGAGAGCCAGTTTGTTGAAAAAAGAGGCTTTATAAAGACTCTTTCTCATTAAAACACTTTGCTCTCTGTTGGTGGAGACTGATGTTCCCTTGTTGAACTGCGTGTTTGAGTTTTACGCTTTCTCTGTAAAGAGATTTTTGCGAAGCTTTATTAGCTTCATAAGTGAGGGATTACATTACCAAAGCATTAATAAACAACACACACATACACCCATGCAAACACTGTAAGGATAGCGGTGTAAAGTAAGTTTGAATATCCGGTTGCTGTGTACATGTCTCTCCTCCTCGGATGCTCAATAAGACATGGACTCTCTAGTATCCGATACACTTACTTGTCTTTAACAGCACAATCCTCTCAGCTTACACACACGGGTCTTTCTGAGAGTGAACTTCTCATGTTACCGAACGCGTCCTCGTTTAGGACTGTTTGCTTCTGAGCTGAGAGGAAGAAAGGAATGAAGAGAAGGAGACAAAGGGTTTTTAGCCTGGTCTGGTCTCTTTTGTGTGTGGAGTGAGACAGATTGTAATGTTTAGAGATGTGGAAACATCACTTCTCTCTGCAGAAGAGACTCAGGGAGGAAAAGGGCTGGGCTAAGCAGGTAGAGTCAGCGCTGATTGGTTCATAACCTTGCTACGTTGTGTTGTGACATCATGGCTTTTGATTGGCTTGCAAAATGAATCGATTGTAAAAGTAGATTGTTTTGACTCTGTGATGAAACTAATGGTTTTTAAATGCATTTATTAGAGATGCTTGTTGTTGTTGTTTTAAACTCCTAAACTTTGGCACGTAACACCAGCACTGTTTGTGCTACAGAGGTGCGCTTCTTTCCTGAGCCTCTTAAGGTCCCCATAAAATCAAATTTTGGATTTTTGTGGCTTTTAGGTTTTCTCGATAAG
>RJVU01073245.1:73097-108298 GCA_003731715.1 Anabarilius grahami
ATAATAATCATAAATTAATAAATAATAAATCATATGAAATATTAAAGAAATTATAAATTTAATTAATACTTTATTTTAAAATGTATAAAAATATAAAAATGAAATTGTAATATTTCACGATATTACTGTTTTTATTTTATTTTTGATCATAAATTTGGTGAGCATAAGAGACTTTTGCTTTCAAAAGCATACAAAACTTTTGAACATCGTACCGACCCCAAACTTTTGAACAGTATTTTTTTTTTTAAATGTTATATATTAATATAGTAACTCATTTTACCACAGCAAACACACACATTCCTCAGTTTTTTTTATTTATGATGTAATTCCTGTGGGCGAATATTTCTTTGTGATCTGTTTCTTTTTCTTTGTGTGTACCTTGTGAAATTTTAGTATTTGAAAAAAAGGAATATACGTTTATACATTTTATTTGACTAGATTGATAAGTGATTTTATCAAATTAGCTTCATATTGACATGATTTTTCAGTTTTGTGCCTATATTTTTCGAAATGTTTTTTTTTATTCTGGTGTAATGTCTTGCCTCATATATTTCATTTGTAAGTGCATTACTGTAAACACATTTAGTTTTTTCAAACTGAATAAAAATTTTATATTCAGTTTATATTCAAAATGTATAGTCATATTATATTATATTATATATATTATAAAATTCATTTCTGCTTGGATCAAACTTTTGACCTCTGACTTAAGCAGTTCTGCTAGAGGACACTAGAGGGCGCCAAAGATTCAGCTGTGATTGCCTAGACATGCATCACACCTCGCTCTCTCTCTCCCTCCATCCCTCTACTTTTTTTCAATCAACATTGCTTGTCTTGAAACAATGAAACTGCTTTTGTTTGGCCCTGTGTCAGGAATTGAGCAGCACAAAAGCTCTTTTATGTCAGTGTTACTCTGCCCCCGTCTGTGATAACGTCCTCTATCCTCTCCTGGACAGGAAGCTGTCGTCGGTTATAAACAGGACGTTAAAGCATCTAAAAGTGCTGCTTCTGATCAGACGTGTACGTGTGGACGTCTTGTTTGTGTGGACTTTTTCCTCAATGCTTAAGGAAGTGTGTGAGTGGTGGCGTCTTAACAGGAAGTGTCTGTGTATTAATTGGTGCTGCATTCACTTCTGACCACATGATCTGTGTATGGTAATGAAGAGTCTGACTGAGATTTACCCTGCCTCCAATGACCAGTGAATTATTACATAGAGGTGTAATAATTTAAAGGGTTAGTTCACCCAAAAATGAAAATTATTCACTCATATGTCATTCCAAACTCGTAAGACTTTTGTTCATCTTCGAAACACAAATGAAGATATTTGAATGAAATCTGAGCGATTTCTGTCCCTCAATTGACAGTCCACGCAACTACCACTCTGATGCTTCAAAAAGGTCATAAAGAAATCATAAAATTAATCCATATGAATTGAGCAATTCAGTCCAAATTTTCTGAAGATACACGATTTGCTTGACGTGTGAGAACCAATGAGGGTCGTTTTCATGTTACGCAGCAAGTTTGAGCTTATATATTGATTACTTTTTTGATCTCTATGAATTTTTAAAGCAACATTTTAAAGTGGTAGTTTTGTGGACTGTCAATGGAGGGATTTCATTAAAACATCTTAAATTGTGTTTCGAAGATGAATGAAAGTCTTACAGGTTAGGAACGAAATGAGGCTGAGTAAATGAGTACTTTTTTTTTTTTTTTTTTTCATTTTTGGGTGAACTAACCCAACTAAGTACAGTGAGCTGGTGTGGCCGTCTCAAACACACGCATGTTTCCATTAGCAACAGGCCTCATGAGGAATTGAAGCAATGAGCCACAAGAGACTGTGTGTTTACAGGGACAGTGGGTTCACATGGGTTAAGGGATGTGACTGCACAATGCGCAAAAAAAAAAAATCTTAAGGAGCCCATCACATAAAAAATGTGGCTTTTAGTCTATATTCACATTTGGGGCCATCTGTATTTGGGGCCAACACTCTAAAATGCTGAAAAAATGGCATGCATTCAGTAGATATACACTCATTTAAAATTTCTCTTCTGGGAAAATGGACAAAGAATATTAATGCCTAATCTTGCACACTAGAGCGAAACAAGTTTTGTCAAATAAAATGCTTTTTAGAATGAGAATATCCCCATTAAAATACCACTTTCCACTGACTAACATGCTGCAAATCATGGTTTGTGGGTTTGTTCTCAGTAATACTAGCTAAAATGTGGTAACACAGGAACACACCAAGCCGATACCGACGAACTAGTGGCGACGAAAGCAGACTGCGGGGTTGGCTCACGTCTGTGTCCAAAGTTGCCCTGACACACCAAACCGACGCTCGACAGCCGACGGCCAAGTAGCATGTCCGTTCTGCGCCTGCGTAAGATGAAATGCCTTTCCGTACCAGCAGGTGGCAGTAGCTGAACAGCCAATCAGAATGATCAGATGGCCCAACGGATTGATGAGCTCCGACGCCGATTCAACATGTTGAATCTGCCGAACAAAAGCCGACGAGGACCAACTTCAGCCGACAGTGCGTAAAGGCAGGAACACACCAAGCCGATGCCGACGAACTAGTGGCGACGAAAGCAGACTGCAGGGTTGGCTCACGTCGGCAGCGTCTGTGTCCAAAGTTGCCCTGACACACCAAACCAACGCTAGACAGCCGACGGCCAAGTAGCATGTCCGTTCTGCGCCTGCGTGAGATGAAATGCCTTTCCGAACCAGCAGGTGGGAGTAGCTGAACAGCCAATCAGAATGATCAGATGGCCCGACGGACCGACGAGCTCCGAGGCCGATTCAACATTTCGAATCGGCTGAAAAAAAGCAGACGAGTACCAACTTTAGCTGACGGTGCGGAACACACTGAGAAAACTTAGTCGGCCGACGAACAAAAACTGCCCAACGGCCGACGCCGACGAACTAGTGGCGACGAAAGCAGACTGCGGGGTTGGCTCACATCGGCAGCGTCTGGGTCCAAAATTGCCCTGACACACCAAACCGACGCTCGACAGCCGACGGCCAAGTAGCACATCCGTTCTGCGCCTGCGCAAGATGAAATGCCTTTCCGTACCAGCAGGTGGCAGTAGCTGAACAGCCAATCAGAATGATCAGATGGCCTGACGGATTGACGAGCTCCGATGCTGATTCAACATGTGGAATCGGCCGAAAAAAAGCAGACGAGGACTAACTTCAGCCGACGGTGCGGAACACACCGAGAAAACTTAGTCGGTCGACGAACAAAAACTGCCCGACGGCCGACCGTCGGCTTGGTGTGTTCCTGCCTTTATGCTAATATACATACTCGCGCACACACACGTTTAATATAAAATATTTATTTAAGATAATTGTGATGTATGTATGTAGACTAATGTTAATTTATAATTGTAATGTTCAATGTTAATCCATGTTTGTCCATAAAACATTGTTTAATTTATACAATGTTAAAAATGTTTTAGTATATACAGATTATTATAAACCTACATTAAAGCAATAAATGCTGTAAAAAATATTGTTTATTGCTAGATACCTAATGCATTACTACAGTAACCTGAATCTGAAGGGGCACATGACACTCGTGTGTGTGTGTGTGTGTGTGTACGTGTGTGTGGCCCTTGTAAACCCTACATTGTGTGGACCAAATTTCCCCAAAACGATAGCAATAATAGTAATTTTTTACCTTTTTTTTTTTTTTTGAAAATATATAAAATCTGAAAGTTTTTTGTGAGGGTTGTGTTTAGGGGTAGGTTAGGGGATAAAATATACAGTTTGTACAGTATAAAAATCATTATGAAAAGTACCCATAAAACATTGAAACCCAACTTGGGTTTGCGTGTGTGTGTGTTTGTATTGGCTGTTTTAAAGTGGCTTTGAAAATTGTTCATCCAGTTTTTACAGCCGTAAGTGTCCAGCTGAAGATGAACTGTGCTCTCCTCTCCTTTGGTCGGGTTCAGACTCATATGGTCAGTTATGTGTAAACTAAGCTATAGGGCAAAGAGTGAGATGGGTTCAACTGAAGCTCAAAGATCACAACCTTTTAAAGAGGAAATTAACATCCACACAGGAAGTATACAAATGTTCTCCTGGGAACTTCCTGTCAGCACACTTGGCGCACACAAACCTCTGTTGACCTTCAGTGTGTGTGGAAGATGTTTGTAAGATGTGATTTGGGTCAGTGAGTTCTTGTTTTTAGAGCCATTGTGAAACACATGGAGGGATTTCTCAACACGACTGTTGCTCATCCAGCTGTAATGCTACTGTGTGTGTGTGTGTGTGTGTGCGTATCAGTAATACATGAGGTGTCATGTTTGTTTAGGTAACCAGTAAAGAATTACTCAACCGTATGAAGAACAACACTGCAGTGTTATTTGTAATGTTAAAGTTCGTTGAGGTCTAGAGTATCTGAAGCCGCAAGAAAAAAAACACACACTACAGCTAAAGACATTCTTCACGTCTTCATATATCTTTCTCCTTCATCTACATTGTTTTCCATCTCTCTTTTTCTTCTCTGCACTGCCCTTTTGTTTCTACAGTGGGAAAAATATCATATACTTATAAGTGTATGCATAGATCTGGAAAAACCTTTGGGGACATCCAGGGGGTCCTCATTTGTATTTAAATAAAGTAAATTAATGTTTAATTTTTAAAATGCACATTTTCTGTGGGTTTGTCCTTAATATTTATAATTGGCTGTATATAAGTCTATGATATGTCCACATTTATATACATAAATATATGTGTATGTGTGAGAGAGAGAGAAAGCTGCTTTAGTGTTTAAGCCTCAAACATGCTGAGAGCAGAACTGTCTCATGGGAGTGTGTGTCACAGGTAAATAGGTTTCTATGGGCCGTTTCTGTGTGTGTGTGTGTGTGTGTGTGTGTGTCTTTGAACAATCACAGCTGAACCTCTGGCTGCACTAAGAAGATCTGCTGTGAAACACTGGAAGCCTCACTGCTGGTCATATAAAGCTAACAATGCAAAGCTATAAATACTGGTATATGTATAATGTACACACACTCAAATAGTTGCGTATATTCCCGTTCTCATGAGTGCGTTTCCAGAAGAGTCATGTTTGAGAGAATCCAGACCGTTCTTCTCAAAAAATGATATACAAAACAGACATTAGCAATCATTTAAAGAAATGCAGAAAGGTCACACACACACACACACACACACACACACACACACACTTTAGTGCTTGATTTCCCACATCCAAGATTGGATTGCAAAACATACTCTCAAAAAGCCTCAAAGGGGGACCATCCCTGTGAATTCTGGGTAATGTGCCCTTCAGCAGCACTCCTGTGATTGGTCCAGACCTCCATCAATCAGTCAAAGCCTCAAATGCACTGGGTGTGTCCAACCATTTCAACCCACCCACTGAACCAGTGCTGCAAGCATTATCATTCATGTTGACACACACACACATAATTGAGACCAGATGTTCACTTTGTAGCTGAGATGTTTCCTTCTGTCCCAAATACTCTAGTGTCTTGAGGGACACGGTGATGAGAGTGTCCTGCTCTAAATGAGGACACCACACACATGCTGAAGCTCTCTTCAGACTTCAAGCTGCTTGACTCCTTGTGTTCAGGAATAAAGTTTTAATAAGCACTTCATTGTCCGAAGCCGGCGACCATGATTTTTGGTGTCTTTTATGATTGCTGGCACTGGTCAGATTGTATGATATGATGCCATTGAGATTTTGGGTAAAGCCCACAGATGCATCTTAGCTAAAGTGCTCATATTGGTTCTTAATGACAACATCATAGGAACAGTCACATTGATAAACATGTACGAGATTGTTTGTCTTACTCGGGGCTCAGTAAACACTTTTTTTTTTTTTTTTGTGGTTCAGAAGTTTATGCTTACCAAGACTGCATTTATTTTAAATATTATTACAATTTGAAAAAACTGTTTTCTATTTTAATATATTTTAAAATGTAATTTATTCCTATGATGGTAAAACTGAATTTTCAGCAGCCATTACTCCAGTCTTTAATGTCACATGATAATTTTTTTTTTTACATTCCAAGTTACTAACATAACTAACATTACAAATTAACAATAGTTGTCGGCACCGATAGCCTCGTGGGCAGCGCGTCAACATATAACGCTGTTGCGCTCAGGGCGACCCGAGTTTGAGTCCCGGGTCGCGGACCTTTCCCAATCCCGTCCACCACTCTCTCTCCCACTTCGCTTCCTGTCTACATATACTGTCCTATCATAATAAAAGGCAAAAACTCCAAAAATAAATCTTTAAAAAAAAAGAACATTAATCTTATTCATGTTTGATCATAATATATTAAAGGGTTAGTTCACCCAAAAATGAAAATTATGTCATTAACAGCTCACCCTCATGTCGTTCCACACCCGTAAGATCTCCGTTCATCTTCGGAACACAGTTTAAGATATTTTAGATTTAGTCCGAGAGCTTTCTGTCCCTCCATTAAAGATGTATGTACGGTGCACTGTCCATGTCCAGAAAGGTAATAAAAACATAATCAAAGTAGTCCATGTGACATCAGTGGGTTAGTTAGAAGTTTTTGAAGCATCTAAAATACATTTTGGTCCAAAAATAAAAAAAATTACGACTTTATTCTGCATTGTCTTCTCTTCCGGGTCTGTGTTTATCCAGTGACGCTGCTTCTTCTTCTTCTACGGCGGTTGGCATCCAGCTTATTGGTGCATTACCACCCCCTTCTGCTCCGGACAGTTACGCGATTAGGACATCCGCGACATGCACACCTATGCACCATTAAAAAAAATATAGCAATACCAAAATACAAACAATGTAGAATAGCTTGAATACAGCGTGCGTCTCCCTCAGACTGTAAACGAAGCTCGGGCGCACTACATAACACGTCATTAGCGTCACTGTCCGGAGCAGAGGGGGCGGTAATGCACCAATAAGCTGGATGCCAACCGCCATAGAAGAAGAAGAAGCAGCGTCACTGGATATACACAGACCCGGAAGAGAAGACAATGCTGAATAAAGTCGTAATTTTTTAAAATTTTTGGACCAAAATGTATTTTCGATGCTTCAAAAACTTCTAACTAACCCACTGATGTCACATGGACTACTGTGATGATGTTTTTATTACCTTTCTGGACATGGACAGTGCACCGTACATACACTTTCAATGGAGGGACAGAAAGCTCTCGGACTAAATCTAAAATATCTTAAACTGTGTTCCGAGGATGAACGGAGGTCTAACGGGTGTGGAACGACATGAGGGTGAGTCATTAATGACATAATTTCCATTTTTGGGTGAACTAACCCTTTAACAAATTATTAAAAGATTATTTAATCTTGATTTTTTTTAATTTTTTTTTTTATTATTAGTTCATGATACCAGATGCTTTAACTAATGTTAAAATAATAGTATTTCACATGTCATTTTTGCAATTTTAGCCAAACCTCATCCATGTTAACCAGCTAGACAACATTATTTTAGTGACAAATAAGCAGAATACATCACAGAAAACCAAATGTTTGAGTTTGCAAGCAATAAAAATGAAAAAATGGGTGTTAAACATCACCAGCTGCTTTTCTATTACCCTTCAAATTGCGCAAATTGAAAATGCGGCCAATGGAAATGTCAATTTCGCAAAAAACTCCCATACAGTCATACCAAAATTTATTCAGACACCTTGAACATTTGATTCATTAATACAGTTTATTCACTATAGTTTAAAAAAATGGTAATAAAATATGACAAGATCTCAGAGTTAAACTGTGTCAGGAAAAAATTATCTTATGTAAAATTAATTAAGCAAAACACGGTCAACTGTCTGAATAATTTTTGCTTCTAAATTTTATCAATTTTACTGGTAGTCCACTGTATGAAGAATTTTTGGGTATAATATGTCAAAGTTTACTTTTATTTTGCTATCCTCACTTACATAAATGAACTATAGTGTCCTGCACCCACTAGTAAAAATCTATCAAAAATGTCTGAATAATTTTTGGTTTGACCGTATATCGCAACAAAGTTTTTACGCTCGCGTGAGGTGGTTTTTCAGGCAATTCGAAAAAAAGGAATATTTCTCAAGACTGCAATGGAAACAATTTTTTCGCATTTACAGGTCACCTGGCACACGTAAAAGTCGATCTGTCTTTATGCAGTCATAAAAGACAAAAGAAATACTGGACTCTAAACAAAAAGGAAATGCCACAATTTATCAAGACCTTGAAGCAGAGGGAGGGAGAAACGCCCAGAAACACCTCATACATGGCCGCTCCCAAGTATAAGGGGCTTTCTTTGCCATTATTGCTTGAATAACATGCCTACGTCTCCTTCGATTAAAAATAATGGCTATTGCAGCGGCTGCGATTTTCTTAAACCTACTAACATAATTTGCCATGATTTTTCGGAATGTCTTCTCGCGAGAAGAAAAAAATTACGTTTTAGTCGCATAACATCGGTTAATGGAAACGCTGTAATTTCGCAATAGTTTTTTATCGACATTTAGAAAATATCACAAAAGTTCTGTAATGGAATCTGTAATGGAAACCCGGCTAATGATATATGATTTTCAGTAGTAATGCAGCACTGATCTGAAACAAGCGACTGGCCTAAAAAATTTCTCACACTGATCTTGGGGCAGAGGATGATCCTTATTGTTGAGCCTTATTACTTTTCACTCTCTTAAATGTTTCTCTTTCTGTCTCTGTGTTTCTCTTTGCAGTTGGTTGCGGTGTTTGACGAACAAGAGCCTCATGTCGGAGGTGACGGCACCAGTGCGAGTTCCACGGGCACACAGTCACCTGAGCTCTTCTCTGGAGAGCCGTCCACCTCCACCCCACTATCTGCCTTCCAGCCGTACCTGCCCCACAGTGAAATAGAGGTCACCACATCCACGCTTCGAACCAGTAAGAGACAGAAAAAGAATCTGATAATATAGTCTAGGTCTTTGAAACTTTGATATGTTCCACTGCTGTGGAAGTGTTGGCTTTTTATGTCACTCATTGATCTCTCCTTTCTCACAGACATGCCTTTGCATGTTCGTCGCAGTAGCGACCCGGCATTGTTGAACCTGACAGCTATGTCTTTCTCTGAGCCGAACACGCAACCCGAAGAACCTTCCAGGAAAAACCCCACACGTTGGTCCACCACCGCTGGCTTCTTGAAACCACGTTTATCCACCGGCACCAACAGCCTGGAAAGGAAGGTATGAAACAGCTGTGAAGTTCCAAACCTTTGTAGTGGAAGAACAAGCCTGTTCAAACCAAGAATGATTTTAAAGATGACTATATTAGAGTCCACACCAAAGCACAATATCTTCCAGTTTATTGTAGTGTTGTCAAAAATATCGATATTTCGATATGTATCAATACTGAAATATCTGAAACTGTTCTAATTTTCCTTTTCTGCAGTACCAATATGCCGATACCAGCTGCGCGTTCTCGCTCTCTCTTCTCTCTGACAGCGAATTAACACACACCCGCCTCCTCTCACTCACTCATCTCTTTCGGTCCATTTGAATAGTGTTGGTGTTAGTTAGGTCCTGAATTTCTGCGCAGGGTCGTGGGTATTGCGCGTAATTTGTGTTATTCCTGCAGGTTTCGCGCTCACACCAAAAGCGTGTGCACCACTAATCAATATAAGTGGCGCGCGCATAAAGCCTCTCAAACGGCTCGCGAGTACCAAATTGAGCTCGTGGCATATTATGCTTAAACAGTCAAATACACACAAAATTATTTCAAAATGCCCATCTTGGAGAGTATTCAGGTGAACACGGTCAGTTTTGGAGGAACGTTAATAGTTGAGAAAGAAAACGCATGTTGTGTAACAGTATTCTGGATTAACTCTTAAAGTGACAGCAGTCTAATAACCCTCTAAATCACTCACTGCTCTTGACTGAATAACTTTTGTAACTTTAATTGTAAGCATTACGCCTGTTTCACACTTCAAGCATGAGCGGCGCGTGAGCGGCGCGTGAGCAGCGCGTGAGCGTAACTACACCGTCACTGCAGCTGCAGAGTACGCGAGTATTCACACTGGAAGAATTTGTACAGCGTCACAGCAGCGGCTCGAAGCTGCATATAAAGTGACCATTTCTTTACAAAGACAGCTATAAATCTGTTTTTATAAGTTTATAAGACTATAAACTTGATAGTCATGAAAGTTTGTTAACATGGGGAGGTGTACAACATTTGCATATAAACATTAATTAATTAATTAATCAATTAATTAAAAAAAAATAAAATAATAAAAGCCTCGTGTCATCCATTGCTGCACACGAATGTGGTAAGCTTTGTGTTTTACATCATCTGCCGCGTGCACGTATACAAGACAGCAAACTCGGCGAAAAAAGACAGCACACTCGGCGAAAAAAGACAGCAAACTCGGGTTTGATTTGGGTATGCTAGAGCCTATATATCTCTGTGTAATAACTAAAATAATGTTTATCATATTTTCTGGCTAGTTTATTTTAGTTTTTTATAGTACACACCATACATTAACCCAAACTGAATAATTAAAAACAAGTTTAAATGGGTAAATCTTCTATAATTATTTTTGATTCTTAATTTTCTTTTCTGTCATACTCAAATTCTTGTTAAAACACATTAGACTGTGCATTTTGAACACGTTTTGTGTGAAATTATATTTATTTTGTCCATCAAAGTGCTTTCACTTTAATTGAGCGTCAGCAGCGCAACAAAAATAGACTCGGCGCCGAAACCCCCGCTTCACTGCTGCTTACGCGACGCTCCTGTTTGACGCTTAAAGGCTGATTTATACTTCAGCGTCGAGCGTAGGCTGTGCGTAGCACGCGACGTAGCCTGACGTGCACCTCTTCAAAAATGTAACAACGCGTCAATTCTACGCGGACCGCAAGCTGTGATTGGTCTGCTAGAACCCCTCCCTTGGGTCAAAAAACTGGCGCGGAGCAATCGGAGAAGAGCGAGTGCTTTCAACTTCCATATGAATGAAAAAACACTCTGTTTCAGGGGTCACATGCAGTCAAACTGCAACAAAAGTAATTACCTATTTGCCGCTTCTCTGCCGTTTCTGTTTGTAAGCTTCTCTGACAACGTACATGACGAGCTGCTTCTTCTTCGGCTTTTGTTTTAATACTCAACATGACCGCATACACTGCCTCCTAGTGGTCTGCATGCACATCGACGCGGACAACGACGCAGAAGTATAAATGAAAACTGATGCATAGCCTACGGCGCAGAGGCTCCGGCTTAGTTCCGACGCAGAAGTATAAATCAGCCTTTATACTTCTGCGTCGAGTGTACGCCGTAGCAACAGTGTAGGCTGTGCGTAGCACGCGTAGCCTACGACGTAGCCTGATGTGCACCTCTTCAAAAATGTAACAACGCGTCAATTCTACGCGGACCGCAAGCGCTGTGATTGGTCTGCTAGAACCCCTCCCTCAGGTCAAAAAACTGGCGCGGAGCAATAGGAGAAGAGCGAGCACTTTCAACTTCACTATGAATGAAAAAACACTCTGTTTCAGGGGTCACATACAGTCAAACTGCAACAAAAGTCGTTACCTATTTGCCGCTTCTCTGCCGATTCTATTTGTAAGCTTCTCTGACAACGTACATGACGAGGTGCTGCTTCTTCGGCTTTTGTTTTGATACTCAACATGACCGCGGACACTGCCTCCTTGTGGTCTGCATGCACGTCGACGCTGACAACGACGCAGAAGTATAAATGAAAACAGACGCATAGCCTACGGCGCAAAGGCTCCGGCGTAGGTCCGACGCAGAAGTAAATCAGCCTTTACGCGCTGCTCCTGCTGCATGTGTGAATGCATCCGTTGGTTAACATGCATGCCGAAAAAAATACGCGCTGCTTACGCTTGCAGTGTGAAACAGCCGTTAAGCTGTTTAATTTTTACAATGAAGACTATCCAGGTTTATTTTACATTTGATTACTTTATATTAAATTTCTGTAGTATTTGTTACCTGAATACTACTGTTAGACCCACTTGAAAACTTTTGTTTATTTGTTCTTATTTTATTACTGACAGTTTACTTTAGTTCGAAGTTTCAAAGCCTGCCTGTGCTTTGTGTAATCTATTGCAACAAAATTCCTCAAATTATCAAAGAATTATGAGATAATAATGAAAATATCTATATGACAGTTTTCCCTGTGCTATCGAAAATAGTATCATGTTTTTCAAGGTATCGTATTGAAATTAGAAATTCCAGTATCGTGACAACACTAGTTTATTGTAAGCACACACTACAGTAATGTCGTCTGCTGCTTAAAATGCTTGAGCTCTTTGAAGCAGGATGGATTCTGATTGGCTGTCAATGTTTTTTATCATTCATCAGCTGGAAAAAAAAATCATTGTGAAAGTTATTTCAGATTATCTCTGTGCATTATCTTTACATTTGTGGTGTAGACTCTGCTATTCTTTTATGTCCTTGGTGTGAACAGGTGATATTTCTTCAAAATATCTTCTTTATTCCATAAAAAAAGTTTGGTAAATGAAGGTATAATATTTTGGGTAAACTATCTCTTTAATGCCCATCACTGATGCTCATTAATGTTCACACAAAGGTTATCGAGATATTTAGAGGTAGTAAGTGCTAATTGGCCGGATGAATTTACTCTCGGAGCTGTTATGCGTTATTGCTGCTTTGGAGGCCATTGGGTTCCTGCTGGTGTCGTTTCTCAGATCATATCAGATAAATCTGTCATCTTTAGTGGCAGAGGTCACATCACCCTTTATGACACCTCTATGAATATTTGCTGTCATTTCTGTAGGGTTCACAACCTTACGTCTCACAAACAGAAAGAGCTCTATAAAACAAGCCACGTGAATGCAGAGAATGTTGTGCTGCTGTTTGTGTTAAATTTATTGTGTGCGTGTGTGAGTTCATTTAATGTGTTTGCTGATGTGACCATCATTTCTCTGTCTTCTCTCCTTCTAGCAGAGTAATGCTTATGTCAATGCTAGTCATAAAACTTTCCAGACAATGAGTTATGGATTTCACTCGCTCACACGCTCTCCCTCTCATCTCAGTTATTCCTTTGCGGTGTTAGGCTTTGATTTACAGCCTTTTTTTCTTATCTGTCAGTGCAGTACCAAAAAAAAAAAATGTGGGCATACATGGCAGTTTACTGGTTGATTCAGTTGTAATCCGACCTTCCATGTATATTTGTATTATTATTATTATTATTATCAGGGCTGAGAAATAAATATAGATTTTTTTTTTCAATTTTAATCTATTCTCATTTTTACAACTGATATTGATTCTTAAATCCCAAGAATCGATTAGTCTATCCTGTTTTCAGTGGATGAATGAACGGAACATTGTAGCGCTCCTCCGGCCTCCCGTCCAATAAATCTAAAAATAAGCTTTGTGCATTGTTACTTTTGATATGAAACAAAGTCTCAGATTTCATATTCTGTCCATTTTATTAGGAAATAAAAACAAAACAAAACCTTTTTGGCTCTGTTTAATGTGGCGTGACAGATCACTGAACGCTGAAATAAATATGAATGAACGTCTGAAGGTGTTAAAAGATAAGAGTACAACTTACCAAAATCCATAACATGTCTCATGTAATCGCTCAATCAGTGTTTTAACCGCTGAAAGACGTCAATAAAACAGGTTGGAATATGTCACGTAACACATTTACCTCAGGAAAACCATATTCAGTGACCATAAACTCGTTAGTCACAGTCAGCTAGAAAAATGAACTCTAATATATGCACCATAGTACATATTCTTTATAATTGTAATATTCTCAATATTTAATGCATGAATAAATCTGTCAAGTTTTTATGACAGCCACCATTTAAATGTTTAGATTTCAAAAAGCCAAGTGGAGTAGAAATATAATTATGTAATATTTGGTAATGTTGTACTAACTGACTCCCATGTATAGTTTATAGCATTAGCTGAGAATTTTTTTTTTCCTTGAGAAAATTTGCCATGTACTGTACCTGATATATATTCAAAACAATCAATGTTGAATTGAATCGCAAGCTTGTGAATCAAAAACAAATCTAATCGTGAAATTTGTGTCAATACCCAACCATAATTATTATTATTATTACTATTACTTTACAACAGTTTACTGAGTAGGAAATCAACAGGGAGCTATGAATATGATATCATTCTTGCTAATTAATTTTCCCATCTATTTTTCCCTCTCTGTCACTGTCTTCAGGGCCGAGGTGTCGACACATATCGTAGTCTTCCTCGTGATGCAGGGCAGTGGTCCAATCAGAAAGAGTTTCAGCGTGAAAAGGCCCGTTCCTCACTCAGCGCCAATCATCCCATGGTGGACTGCTGGCTGGAGCGACAAGAACAGGTTGGGACAATAATGATCCGAATTCCTATTTATCATAAAATTATTTAAAAAAATTTTTTTGCTATTTAAGTAAGGCTGCAAGATTTGGGAAGAAAATCTAATTGCAATTTTTCTAAAAAAAATAATCAAAATGCACTTAAAAAAGCTCCAGGTTTGCTCTGCTTGTTTGTAAGGCTGCACAATTTGGCCCCAAAAATTATAATGTTAGTATGACTATAAAATAATAACTCTTTGAAACATACATCTCGTTTATTTATTTAATTAGATCTCGGCCTTTGTAATTTGATAATCATACTAAGTCATATCGCGATTTTGGTTTTATTTTGATTAATTGTGCAGCCTCAGTTTTAATGGTCATGTTGTTTCTACATTCTAGCCTACATTTAAAAACTCTGTCAAATACACAAAGAGGATTAATTGAAACCAGGCTTTAAAAATTAACAAACTTCCCCAAATATTTGACTTCAGACCGAAGTCAGATGTCAGTGGTGGCTATTAGGAGATCAGGTTAGGGTTGCACCAGCAGTTCGTAAGTTCTTTTTTAAATTGGAACGTAAAGTCCACACTAGAGGCTTAGTACTTACTAGCTACTAACTAACTCTTTATTCAGTTGCACCATTTGTTCATAAGGCAGAACGTAACTAGTACTAGGCTTTCCTGTAGCTCAGTGGTTAGAGCATGGCACTAGCAATGCCAAAGGTCATGGGTTCGATCCCAAGGATTGCACATACTCAGATACAAATGTATAGTATAATGCAATGTAAGTCGCTTTGGATAAAAGCGTCTGCCAAATGCATAAATGTAAATGTAAATGTAGTAGGTCGTAAGCTCTCCGTAAAGTAGCGCATAGTCGCATAATATGATGTTTATCCTCAGTGATCTAACAGTTTATCCTTCATTCTAATTTATTTTGCCTCACGTAACTAACGGTAAAAATAGGTTTCCATTAAATAAAATACTACTATATATGTAAATAACATTCAGAAATGGTATTTGAAATGCTATAAGGATCAATAAATAAACACTGATACAAAAAAACAAACAAACAAGAAATGACATTTGATTATGACTGATTTTATTTGGCATTATTATTTGTCATGCACAACACAGAGCGATGGGATCGATGCACACAGCGGCGCACTGTTTAGGACAGGTTCGTGTTTAAGAGCCGCTAACAATGTCATCTTTTCACATATTGTTCTCTCTCTTAAAATGTAAGCGAGTGTTAATGTCAGCATTATTATGCGTCTAAACAATTGAAGTTTGTGAGGTAAAACAATAAATATTTAGTTTATACATAGAGTTATGCTTCAACTAAGTTTAATGGTGCAACGCAAAAATATTTAGTAGTGAGTAAGTTGTAGCTTAGTGCCCATTAATGTCAAAATTAGGCTCTATTGTAACTTGCGCACAGCTGGTGCAACAGGCCCCAGATACTTGTGTAGGCCAACCATGGTTAGGTAATCAGTGGAAAGCATGATAGATCCAATTATTGCAAAACACCAGAGAAAATAACAGTAAAATGTGTGAAAGTTCAGCAGTTTCTGGCTGTGTGTGGTGCCTGCTGCTTTCCATATTCTTTAGAAAGTCCCAGTGTTGGGAAAGAACGGCTTAATCATGTCCAAATTTTTACTTTTTTGTGGCACATTTCAGCACGGATTGTTTCATGAATCTGTCACAATGCAATCCAGACTTTGTAAAAAGGGTCTTATTAAAGGATAAGGGGTTAAAAACTATATTGGACTTGACCGCAAAACCACAGTCCGTATCTTTTCAGATTAAAGCGGTGTTGTTCACTTCATATGGGAAGGGACTGTTTCTTAAAGGCAAAGCACATGGATTCTTGAGATGGAAAAAAAAAAAATCCAAAATATTTTTGTTTTTCATTTCTACAGGTAATCAGAGATGATCACTAGAATGTTCTTAACAAAAGTGCACATTACATTGCTTTTCTGTTTATCAAACTTCTGACCTGATGGCACTTATAACTCAAAATTTCATATACACTATTGTTGAAAAGTTTGGGGTCAGTAATTTTTATTATTATTATTTATTTTATTTATTTTTTAAATTATTTTATTCTGCCCTATTTTATTCTATACAAAAGAATTGTGTTCTTTTGCTTTGATAATCTTTCTGTTTATCAAAGAATCCTGAAAATAATGTATTAAGGTTTCCACAAAAATATTAAGCAGCACAACTGTTTTCAAATTTCTCGTCAAGGTGAAAAGCTGTCTCGCGATATCTGCATGGCTGAGTTGAGTTTGTGGCAAAACCTTTTTACAGTGCTTGCATTATATACTGTTTTGTCTTTTACTGCATATTATAATTCATACTCAAAGTAGAACTGAAGTACATTCATTACAAGATGATTAATGTAGGGCTGTCGTGATTCCTCGATTCAATTTGAGTGCAGGAGAATACATCAATATATTTCTAAATATGCAAACTGTTGTTCATCGCGATTTCAAAATAAGTTTAAACCCTAGCTCTGAGTTTGCATGTTTTGTCCACACAAACCACAAATAACAGTGGCTGTAGCATTTCTATCGTAAAGAAGTGGCCAAATATTAAAGATTAAGTGGACCTTTGAATTAAATGTTGTTTTGCCAATATTAAGCAAAGATTTAATCATGCTGTAAAGTGTAACAACAATCTCCAGGCCCCGTTGGCACCCTCTGCATGCATTTGTTTTAAGACATAATGTACCTAAGTTGATTGTTTATAATATTATGTACATTACGTTATGTATTATAAGAGTGTTGATATTTAATTTAAACCAATTATTATTGCCTCGTTGTTATATATGTATTTTAAGTCATTTTAAAGGCTATTCACTTATGTCTATATTTGCTTACTATTTTACTATCTAATTACTTAATCAAAATAATCGACCAATTACTTGATTACTAAAAAAATTGTTAGTGACAGCCTTAGATATATATAGTGAAAATTTTTGTCTGTTTGTGTTATATTGTGTTTATTAGGCACAGAATATTATGCAAGCACTGAAATCAATTGCATTGAGTATCTAGAGAGAGAAGAGACACAAGGCCTGTGTACCAGAGAGAAGATCCAGGAAGAGAGGGTTTGTGTGGAGGAGGCGCGTGTGTGTGTGTGTGTGTGTGTGTGTGTGTGTGTGTGTGTCTGTAATTAATCATAAAGGTAAAACAGCGATTATAAATCACTCTCAGCTTTAGACTGCTAATGAGATAAGACTATTTATAGATCTCTCTTTCTCCTCTTATCTCTGAGTTTATCTCCAGTAGGTGCTGCTGTAGGTCAGTTGTATCACAGCAATTCGTTTTTTCTCTTTAGTATCTTCTTACATTCATGTTCACCGAGTGTTTAGCTGATGGATGGATGGATAGATGGATAGATAAAACTATTTTTCTGAAATTGTCACCCTCTTCTTCCAGAGGTCTGTCCCTCACTGATTTATAATGAAAGAATAAACAATTTCTTCTGTTACTTCTCTCCTTTTTTCTTGTAATGCATAGCAACACCTCAACAAAAAAAAGTGAGGCTCACCAAAATAAGAGCAGGAGTAACGCTCGAACATAAACTAATAATTGACTGAATTAGGACAAGGACTTTATCCTGTGAATGTATATTTGTACCATCGGGGTTTACGCTTGAATGTATATATTAATGTGCGGCTTCAGCGAGGACAAAGATGTGCAGTTAATAGAAACGGACTGTTCAGGCTTTGCTTTCTTATGAAATTAGTCATTTCAGTTTAAAAGAAATGCAGAAAAAATACTTGGTTACACAGTCACCGTGGAAAACAATCTCTGTTTGCAATTAGCTTTTGTCGAGGGAAAGGTTTGGATCAGATCCGAGCAGGACAATGACTTGGCACCCTTCTCTGATCATTTTAAGCATGTTGGATGTTGTCAGAGGGCCAGTGGTGCCGGTCTGATACAGTTATGCTGTCAAACACACACTCTTTTGTCATATCAGACAGCTGTTATATAAAACGGTATGATTATGTCTGGCGTAAAGGGTGTATTGTGTATCACAGCTATTTTCTTCACTTCCTTCCATTGTGTTTTTTCACTGTATTACACTTTTGAAAACCCTCGGTCACGGAGGAAAAGAGTGATTGACCAACTGCCCTAGATAAACCACCAGGGTAATGGTGAAACAACACGGGGCGAACCAATCAGGGGTGCCTTTCCCGTACAACGACATAACTTGTTGTTGGTTAATGATGTCACGCAGGTGGTGGAGTAATAACTTAATTAATCCATTTGAGATTGAATTAATGCCAGATTTATTTGCTATAAATGACAGACGTGGCATCTAATGACTAATTGGTAACACTTTACAATAAGGTTCATTAGTTAAACATTAGTTAATATATTAACTAACATGAACTAACCATGAGCAATACATTTGTTACTGTATTTATTAATCTTCGTTAACGTTAGTTAATGAAAATACAGCTATTCATTGTTTGTTCATCTTAGTTCACAGTGCATTAACTAATGTTAACAATGTATTAGTATATTAATAATGTATTAGTAAATGTTGAAATTAACATTAACAAAGATTAATAAATGCTGTACAAGTGCAGTTCATTATTAGTTCATGTTAACTAATGAAGTTAACTAACGTTAACTAATGAACCTTATTGTAAAGTGTTACCGACTAATTCTAATTTTTCTCAGTTATTTAGCTTTATTTCCAGATTATAGGCTCCTTCTTGTGTACTAGAGCACAACTTTGCGAGGCTGTTTGTGAATGTTCATTATACTATGGTTTTGGGTAATACAGACTCGTTAAACTATGCCGATAACGATGGAACTTGCAGCCATAGTTGGCTAACAATGCTTTTGGGAAACACACTCCAGAACTGTGACTTTTTCCTTTTCTTTTTTGCTTTCATTTTTTTTAATTATTATTATTATTTAAAAAATTATAATTATTACCTTTTTGGTGTTTCATTTTTTTCTTTTTCTTTATTTTTTTCCTTATTTTAATTTTATTTTTTTTCTTATTCTCTTTTCAGTTCTTTCTTTCTTTACTTTTTTCTTTTTTTTCCTTTTCATTCATTTTATCTTTTAACATTTATCTTTTTTTCTTTCCTTTCTTTTTGTTCACTGCCACCGCTCCCTTGAGCTGAATAATTCATGTAACTGTCTCAGGCCCAGTGTTGTTTTTGTACCTAGAGTTACGTGTGTGTGTTGTTTTTCTTCTTTAATTACAGATTGTATGACATTATTAGGTCCAAAGTGGTTAGATTGTACAAAAACTACCTTCAAAGACATTGAAAATATGTATCTCAGAACATATAATTGGTGCCGTGGCAGCAGAACATGGACCTGTTAGTTACTGAAACTTTAATGAGAGTGTATGTACGTGTGTGTGTGTGTGTGTGTCAATGGTAGTCTGGCACTACTCAGATAATCAAATGACACAGTAGTGAGCATGAGCTCTGTGTACCTCTCACCTGATCCATAGTGTATCAGGTGAAACATCTCATGTATGAACAGAGGATGAATTCCTTCAAACTGTTTAGAAAAAGAAGAACTTCAGAGCTTCCAGCAGAAGTCTTCACCCAGGTCCTGTTATGTATACATTGTTCTTTTGTTATTTATTGATGTTATATGGTTTAATGCCAAAATATATGTCAGATGTATTGCTGGATGGGTTTTTGTTGAGTGCAATGCATTATGGGTTAAACCCTTTTCTTCTTGTTGCAGGATGAGGAGGAGAACGGCAGGATAGAGCCTGTGGGACGTGCAGATACATGTTTAGAACACATGGGAGTGAGATCGTTGGAGTAAGTATCACACACACACATGCGCTGACTGACAGAACAGTGATGTTATCTCTTATTTTATGTGAATCTCTCCTTCATGCTGTCAGTTTGATTTGCAGGTAATGAAACATTTCAGCTCTTGAGTTTTATAGTAAAAGATGACGGGGTTTTTTTCAAAACACTGAGATCAGATTTAAATGTTTTGGATTAATCTTTCATAAACTGTCATCTATACTCTCGGTCGAGTCCTTCACAGCTCTGTGTGACACTTTCTAGATATGATGACATTGATGCCAAAATGAGTGAGTTTTGGTGTGAATCTTTAGACCCTTTCATGCATACAGTCTTTACTGATAAATTACAGGTAAATTACCATTAAGAGATCATGTGTGAACGGGATCTTTTCAGAAAATACCGGTAAATCAGTTCTAGCAATTTCCCAGCTTGAGAAGTTGTAACATTAGCAGTAAATTACCGGTATGATGTTGTGTCTGAGCAAAGAACACAGCAGCTTTTTAATCAGCACCATTAAAAAATCAGCAATCATACGATAGTCACTGCAATAACAATTATCTGTCTCGTGTTTTTAAGAGCTAAACCGCGTTCTGTGTGATGATCCCGTTACGCCTGTCACTCATGAAAAAAATTAATAAAAAAAAAAAGACAGATAGTGATACTAAAACACTTGTTATACAGGCGGATGAAGAAAACGGTGCAGCATTTAAAGGTAATTTCCAATGATTGACATCAAAGAGTTACCAGGTTTTTTTTAATACTGATGTGTGAATGATATCTTACCGGTAAAAAGACGGAACACCATTGCTTTTGTGAACAGCACATTTGTGTGTTTACCGGAAAAGTCTTTCTGGTAATTTTATGGTAATTTACCGGGATTGCTGTGTGAAAGGGGCTTTTGATAAAAAATAATGACTAAAATGCTAGCTCACATTTTAGGACATTTTTTTGTGACATTTATGGTCTATATAGATGCATAAACAACATTTACAATGTCTATATAGATGCAAGAGTGCAATTTGTGTGATAGCTGAATCTCGGCGAATCAGAGCATTCGTTCTCTTTGCATGTTGTGACTCCACCCCATTGAACTTTGTTGAACTGTATGCTTATTTACTCTGAGTCTAATAGTTTATTTTCTTTTTTTGCCTTGGTCCTTCAGTGATATTGTGAAATTGGTGGAAGTGTCCAATGACGGAGGTCCGCTCGGCATCCACGTGGTGCCCTTCAGCGGACGAGACCGCAGGTAACGATCACCAAAGTACAAAGTTATATCAATAAAAGGCCCAAAACTAAAATAAAAGTAAATAAAATAATAGTCTTTTGCTTTTACCTTGTATGTGTTCTGAGTGATCAGTGTTTGAGTTGAGGTGACTAAATGTTTGTGTGACTCTTAAGAGTCATTGAATCCTCTGCAGAGAGTCCATAAGAATCTGTCCAGAAGAGATAGAGTATCTAAACAGCATCAGCATGTGAGCGGTCACCAGGCAAAGTAATCTTGCTAAAAGCAGCTTTATATCTCTGTGATCTGCATCTATCTCCAGGCTGCGAGCTGCAGCAACAGAATGCGAAGTTATAAAGATGAAGAACGTTATTTATCTTGAGGAATTAGCTTTCATTCAGAAGTGCTTTATGATGCTGCATTAGTTTCAAGTTCTTTCAATTCGATATCAATCAAATTAATGTTTCATTTCAAATGGATGATGCTTATGACTAAATAAATAATAAATCTCAGGCATAGATCAAGTGTTTATGTGTGTGCGCTGCAGGACGTTGGGTCTGCTGGTGAAGCGATTGGAGTGTGGAGGGAAGGCTGACGTCCAAGGTTTGTTTCAGGAGAATGACTGCATCATTCGGATCAACAACGGAGACCTGCGGAATGTCCGCTTTGAGCAGTAAGACCTGACCGCTGATGTGTGTACAGAGTGCTTGTTTGTCACTTTAACTCCTTACTCTTTCTCTTCAACTGCCATCATAATGCTTCTCTGTAGGCCTGTCGTGATTATTCATTAATCACCTGATTGTGGTCAGTCAAATCCACAGATGAATTTCTATTTACTATTCTAGTCCTTCTCCTTTTCCTCCATCCTTTCACCCCTCTTTATATCTTTATTTGTTTGTCCATCCATTCGTCTGTCCATCCATCCATACATAGATACATACATACGTACATAAATCCATCCATCCATCTCTTTATTTGTTCATCAGTCCATCTGTCCATTGTCAGTCCATCCATCATCCATTCCTCTGTCAGTTCATTCATCTTTCCATTCATATGTCTGTCCATCCAGCCATCTATTCGTCCGTCCGTCCATTCATCCATCTCTTTATTTGTTCCATCCATCCATTCCTCCGTCCGTTCATTCATCTTTCCATTCATATATTTGTCTATCCATCCATCCATCTCTTTATTTGTTTATCCATCCGTCCATCCATTCATCTGTCCATCCATCCATCCATCTCTTTATTTGTTCATCTATCCGTCCATCCATTCATCTGCCTGTCCATCCATTCATCTGCCTGTCCATCCATCTGTCCATTCCTCCTTCTGTTCATTCATCTTTCCATTCATATATTTGTCTATCCATCCATCTCTTTATTTGTTCATCCATCCGTCCATCCATTCATCCGTCCGTCCATCCATCTGTCCATTCCTCCGTCCGTTCATTCATCTTTCCATTCATATATTTGTCTATCCATCCATCTCTTTATTTGTTCATCCATCATTCATCTGTCCATCCATCCATCCATCCATCTCTTTATTTGTTCATCCATCCGTCCATCCATCTGTCCATTCCTCTGTCCGTTCATTCATCTTTCCATTCATATATTTGTCTATCCATCCATCTCATTATTTGTTCATCCAGCCATCATTCATCTGTCCATCCATCCATCCATCCATCTCTTTATTTGTTCATCCATCCATCATTCATCTGTCCATCTATCCATCAGTACATCCATCTATCCATCCATCCATCCATCCATCTCTTTATTTGTTCATCCATCCGTCCGTTCATTCATCTTTCCATTCATATATTTGTCTGTCCATCCATTCATCCATCGATCCATTCATCTGTCCATCCATCCATCCATTTGTCCTTCTGTCCATCCGTCTGTCCACCCATCCATCCATCCATCCATCCATCCATCCATCCATCCATCCCTTTTTGTTCATCCATCATCATTCATCTGTCCATCTATCCATCCATCCATCTCTTTATTTGTTCATCCATCCATCTATCCATAATAATGTAAATGGAAAAAAAGTGCTCAAGCGTGCATAAATCTTGCCGCAGCAACATCTATATATGTGTGTGTGTATATATATATATATAATGTATGTATAAATATAAATGACACAAATGGGAATAAATACATTTACAGCAAACTGAAACTTAAAAGAGAAATCAGTTCAAACATAATCAGTCCGTAGGACAAGTATAGCCTTAATATCAAACAAAAACTCAGTTTTTCAGAGGTCAGAACCCAAACGAAATAAATATACATACAAAAATTAATAAATAAAATATATAGCCACAAACTGAAACATAACAAAAATATGGACAATTAGTCTATACCTGACTCGGTCACTATTTTTTTCCTCCGATCTCAGTCTTCGCATATTATGAGTTTGTCCATGTTGTCGGTAAGAAGTGAGCTCCATGTCTTGCTCACAATGAAGATGTAACACAGGCCTTCGAGAAATGCGCTCCGATGGCATGGATGTGGAAATTAAGTTAAACAAATAAAATTAAAATTTAGCTTCCACACTCTGCACGAACACTTGGATATGCGTCTAATAATAGCACACATTTATCTAGGTTAACGTTGCAGCCTAGATAAATGTCCATGTAAAGAGGCTAAAGTTAAGCTACTACTTAAACGTTTTAAATGATAGATCATGTTTGAGGTTGAACGTCACCTTTTTGTGGTCATTCTTTAACCTCTCGAAATATCCCCCAACTTTGAATTTTCTGCCCGACATATTACCACATGAGACTGCCATGTTTACTGTGTGACTTCGCCAATTCCTGTGGAGTTTTTCTTCGACTTTAGTCGACCAAGCCTCTTCTCGTCATCTAACATTTAGTCGACTATTAGGGGGTAGCCCTACATACATCTGTTAATCCATTCGTCTATTCATCCATCCATCTATCCATCCATCCTCATCCTTTCATCCATCTATCTATCCATCATCAATATCTGTTCATCCATCCATCTGTTAATTATTTCATCCATTTGTTCATCTGTCCATCCATCCAACCATCCATCCAGCTTGTTTGTGTCTCCTTTTCTCTGATAGGGATAGTTCACCCAAAAATGAAAATTCTGTCATCATTTACTCACCCTCAAGTTGTTCCAGACCTGTATGAATTTCTTTCTTCTGCTGAACACAAAAGACATTTTGAAAAATGTCAGTAACCAAATCATTGATGAAGAAAATATCTTCTTTTGTGTTCAGAAGAAAGAAATTCATACAGGTAACTAACTTAACAAGTAACTACATAACAAGTAACTACATAACAAGTAACTACATAACAAGTAACTACATAACAAGTAACTACATAACAAGTAACTACATAACAAGTAACTACATAACAAGAGTAAATGATGAAAGAATTTTCATTTTGGGAGAACTATCCCTAAGTGAGCCTCCTATATTTTCTCTTTTGCTGTGTGTCTGATGGTGCATGAAAACCCATCCACTCACACATAAATGTACAAATACACACTTTTAATTTAATTCTGAAAATGAATTCTAATTGTTTTCTTTTTGTTCTCAGAGCTCAGAACATGTTTCGTCAGGCAATGCGTACTCCCATCATCCTGTTCCATGTGGTTCCGTCCACCATGAGATCCCAGTATGAGCAGATATCCCATAATGAGAACAACCCCAGAGCAAACATTGACATTTCTGGACGTTTCAGCCCAGATTCCCTCACCAATGATCTGGTCGGCAATGCCGGACTGGATCACGCCGCTCACCGATTGGCACAGCACAGGCCACACGCACCCAATAACCATTTGGACACTAGCTCTCCCCTCCATCATTCTGTTGGTTCATCAGGGAAACCTCCATCAGGTCAGGCCTCCTCTCCCCAAAGAGGCTTAAGCCCCGCCCCTACATCCGGCTTCACTAAGAAGGTTGGGCGGAAACTCGGAATCCAGCTTAGAAAAGGTATCAGTAAAAGTGTCCTGTTGGCTGTCACCTTATAAACAAAACTAAAAATCTAATTTACCACATATATTAATATTTGCTGAAAAGATACTCAATATGGAGATGATTGAAAAAAAGAAGTAATTATTGTTAGAGACAAATCATTAAATAGGCATTAAACATTTTTATTTAACAATTTTAATATACTTAATTGTTAGTTTTTCCTAACTGGATTACTAAATTATGTTTATTTGTTGTTTTTATTAAAAAAAAGTTGAATGTGCAATGTGGCTATGTTTATGTCCTGTTTATGATTAAGGCTTTGCTAATGAATTCAGATTTCTATTCTTGAGCATATTTCCCATCCTGCAGAGTCTGTTGTACTGATTCAACTGGGAGAATGTTGCTCTGTTCTCTGCCAACAGCTCCTTCCTGTTTGTGTGTGTGTGTCCCTGCTGTAAAGGTGTGGGATGTGAAATGATTGACAACAGTTGGCACAAGTCTTGGCACCTGTGTGTGGACAGGTGGCACAGCGGGCGCACGGGGTGGTGGCGGGGTTACGGAACAGCGGTGCAGGGAGCGTTGCTAGGCAGCACCGCGTGTCAGTGTGATGTGTTTCCATATGGCTGTCTGATTCTCTCAGTGTTTTATTGGACCCAAGTCTCACACAACGGAAATCTCACAGTGTTCTTTTTGTAAAGTGTGACTGAACTCTACCTGTGGGGGCACTTTCTCTCTCTCATGCTCAGATGCTCTCAGCTCAGCCTTCTCACGCGCTCTCCAATTTCTGTACCTTGGAAGACTTAAGCCCAGTCTGTTGGGTCGATAGGTCATGATCTTGTGTTGCCATTCAGACCCCCTATAGTCCTGGTTGCTTCTGTTCCAGCCCTGTAGTCTCCATCAACAGGCTGTAGCCTGAAGTTTTCTCTAAGCCACAAGCTTCTGATGTTTCTCGCACACAGACAGACAGAAATCTGACACAGAAAGCAGACTCAAAAATAAATCTAGAGAGCTAAATAAATGCATTTAAACTGCAGTCCTTTCACGTGTACTTTAATGCTCAGTATGGATCTGACACTGTCAGAATTCTTGTTGTAGAACAGTACAGGTAAGAGTGATAGTGGCAACAACTAAAACACAAAACAAAACTAAAACAAAATTGAAAATTGGTAAAATTCAACAAATTGAACATGGAGTTTCATTGAGAACCAGAATCTAAAACCGTATTGAGATATTTTTAATACTTTTTAAGTGACAGGCATGCAAACTTTGGAAAAACAATATTTATGGCACTCAGACAGGTATATTCTATTCAACTGCGTTGATAGAAAAAAAACTGAGATACATTTCTAGTTTCAACATTATTTGTTCTTCAGATATTCCTCTTTAAAAGAAAAAAGTTTCAGCTATATGCAAAGTGACCCACATTTGGTTTTTGTCCACTGAAAATGTGTGCATTTGACCAATTTACTCATTGAGCAGCATTAAGATCTCTATATCTCTGGGATTTAACCATATAGGGCCTTTAAAATGAAGATACCAAAAGAAATGTTTGTTAAAAACCAAAGTATAAAAGGATATTAAGATATTTTAATACTTCTTGAGTTCCAGGCATGCAATCTTAGGGCAAAAAAACACAAGAAGGGCATTTTTTTTCCATTTTTGAACTGTCACCGTTGGCAAATAATGCAACAAAGATTGCTAAAGTAAACATATTTAACTAACAGACCTACTAGTCTGTGTAAAAATAAAAAAATGATGCTGCCATCTTTCTGAAGTCATTTTCACCCCCCTGTAATTTGGCTCCAAATCCCAGGTGAAATTTGTCATTTTGACGCCCTCTACAAAACAGGGGATTATTTAGTAAATATGCATCCATGACATTTCATATTTTGGCTTTCATCACTATTAATGTTTGTCTTTCTTCAGACAAAATATTTACAAAATCGAAAATTTGAGCCAGGGAAGTTTCCGAAATTTGGTTGATTTGACACTGTTGCTCTTTGTTTGATTGTCTTTTTAAGACAATTGGGGCAGTTGTGGCGTGTGAATGAACAGCGCTCTCTTCCACTCTCATTACCCACAACTGAGGTGCCCTTGAGCAAGGCACTGAAAATGTCTTCCCACTGCTCCGGGTGTGCATTCAATACTCACTGCTGTGTCGATGGGTTAAATGCAGAGCACAAATTCAGAGTATGGGACACCACACCATACTTGGCTGCACATGTCACGTCACGTCACAGGGAAGTCGTGGCCTATTGGATAGAGAGTCGGACTTGTAACCCAAAGGTCATGGGTTCGAGTCTCAGGTCCGGCAGGGATTGTCGGTGAGGGGAGTGAATTTCCAGCGCTCTCTCCACCCTCAATACCACGACTGAGGTGAGACCCTTGAGCAAGGCACCGTACCCCTAACTGCTCCCCGGGCGCCGCAGCATTGGCTGCCCACTGCTCCGGGTGTGTGTTCAGTGTGTGTGCACTTGGATGGGTTAAATGCAGAGCACAAATTCCGAGTATGGGTCACCATACTTGGCCACTTGTCACTTCACTTTCACTTTAACTGTGTTCTCTCTGTCTGACAGGGCCTGAAGGTCTCGGGTTCAGCATCACGTCAAGAGACGTCCCTCTTGGAGGCTCCGCCCCTATTTACGTGAAGAACATTCTTCCAAGAGGTGCTGCCATACAGGACGGGCGACTGAAAGCAGGCGATAGATTGCTAGAGGTGAAAAAGAAAACATTTTTAATATTTTTTTATTAGTAAAATGAGTTTTATAAATTAATAAAAAAAATGATTATAGAATAAATGAAAATGTATTTGGTGAAACACAATCAAATGACTTTGGTTGGCACAGGTCAATGGGGTGGATCTTAATGGGCGTGGTCAGGAGGAGGTGGTTTCTCTGCTGAGGGCGACTCCCATGGGCGGGACTGTGAGTCTTCTGGTACTGAGACAAGAAGAGGCCTTTCTACCCAGAGAGATGGTGAGAATCTGTCTGTGTGTGTGTGTGTTTGTGTGACAGTTATGAGATGTGTGAAATCCTCCTGCTAATGTCTCCGTAAAACTGTCCGTCACTATCACACAGCATCTCTGACATTTAGCTGAGGCTCACCACACTTGTTTCACTAGTTGTATGTTTGAGTCAAGGTTATTAAGGTTTTGCAGTTTCACATTTTCTTCTCACACCATTTCTATTTGCATTCCAATGAAAACTCTTTATTTTTCTTGCTTATTTTATTTCAGTTGATTTTCAACCACTATTTCAGTTTAGTTTTAGATTTTTCCTTTTTAGTGTGTAGTTTCTGTTAAAATTTTCATTTCATTTAACTTTTTTTATTTGAAAGTATCTACATTGTTTCCCCTCTTAGTTTTAGAAGGGTCAATTCAGGTAAACTGGGTAACTTTTCAAGTTCATATCAAAGGCAAAAAGCCAATTTAACTGAATTCACCCTCTTTGATATTAACCCCAGTTTGAGTGATTTTTTTATTTATTTATTTATTTTTTTAAGATCCATCTTTGGTTGCAGTGCATGCATGAGTTTGTTTCTAAGCATTCATGGGTTTTCAGTTGCAGTATTACCATAGTCCTCTCCTTCCTCGCTCTCTTTAGAACACAGAACCAGCGATGCAGAACACAAGAGAATGGGTAAGAACTGCATACACATCTTCACACTCACACTTCTCTACATCTGTAGATGGCGAGGCTGATGTAGGAACTGTTAACAGAGAGGTTCAGTGCAGTTGTTGTCATGTGTCTCTGATGCTCTTTAACACTCCCGATTCAGTTTGGCACTAACAGTTTCTTAAAGGGATAGTTCACCCAAAAATGAAAATTCATGTACTCACTCATATGTTGTTCCAAAACTTATGAGTTTCTCCTGTCAATCACAAAAGAAGATGTTTTGAAATTTTTTTGGCCATACAATGAAAATCAATGAAGCCCAATGTTCTTTTGGTCCCCAGTTGCATGGGAAAAAACGTCCTTTGAAACGTCCTTCGGAATATCTTATTTTGTGTTCTGCAGACGAAAGAAAGTCATACAGTCTTGGGATGACATGAGAGTGACTAAATGATTTAATTTTCAATAATTTATGGGTGAACTATCTCTTTAATCTTGAGCAACACTGTTACAGTAAATAGCAGGCACAAAAATGCAGGCTCAGTATAACTAGATATCTATGGCCGCAATATGCGTCACATGACTAAACATGCGTCATTGTTTTCAAATAACTCTGTTTTCAACAAAACAGCGTTTTCAATTTATCCACTTTGGAGAGCGTTTTCAAAAAGTTCAGTTTTCCTTGATAAAAATGGCATCTCAGTGTGGACGGAAGGCCAAAACGGAGAGAAAAAGATGCGTTTTCAAACAAAAGCATATAAGTGTGGACATTCGTATCACATTTTGTCTGTATAGAGCCACTGCTGTTACGCTTCAGAAACATTGTCAGTCTGAAAGCTCATCCTGCCTCTCTCTCCTTTTTGTTTGTTTTTCTCTTTCTGTCTCTCTCGCCTCTGTTTGTGCATTAACCTCTCAAGGCTGATAAGATCAGCTTTACAGTGGTGGTTCAGAGAGCAGGAGAGAACTAAATGAAAGCCATCCATTTCCTTCTGAACACTAGAGAGTATGTGTGTGTGTGTGTCAGAGGTTGTTACATTAAAGTGAAGGTGATTAAAGCTCAATAAAGATAGACTTTATAGAGCAGTCACTCAGTAGATGGATGTTAAAACCGTCACATCTCTCTCGCTCTTTCTCTCCCACACATACACTCACACACTGGCAGACGCTAACATGAGGGAGTCAGTGGAGAGGTCAGGAGAGCATCAGACGTAATGGGTTTATTATCTATGTGTCTGAATCAGAGAGCAGAGGTTTGGCAGGCATCATTTCTCATGAAGGCTTCCCTGCCCGCCTCATTTTCATATGCTGAATTTTCTTCAAAAGCAGGTGAAAATGGCAGCTGTGCGTGTCAGCGACAGTAATGGACAGGAGAGTGACTTGAATCAAAAACTGCTAGAGCAGAGATTCGTGGTGTTTATTAAAGTCTGTTGCACATTACAAGACAGAAACTTGCAGTCCTGTCATGTTTTAAATGGATAATTAATTCAAAAAGGACTATTCTGCCAATGCCATTATTTACTCACCCTCATGTCATTCGAAACTTATGACTTTATTTCTTCTGTGAAACACAAAAGGAATATTATGAAAAATTATACTGGTGACACTTTTCGAATGAGGCTTCCTGATGATTTCTTCTTTTGTGTTCCACGGAGGAAAGAAATGGGTTTGGAATGACCTAAGGGTGAAAAAATGTCTTTAAATAGTCTCAGGACCGCCGGTTTGTAGCGTGTGATCTGCTCCAGAGGTCACAAACCCTGGTAGTGTCTTTAAAAAAGATATTTATGTTTTTTCTAATGAACCCGTCTCTCCAGGCTATCCTTGTTCCCCCGTTTTTGCCCTAAGACCTTAATCATTGCTTAAATGGCTGTTTCTTCTTCTAAACCACAGATGACAATGTTTTCTTTCTTTCTGAACAGATGTAATTACAGTTGTGTGTCTCTTTCTGTCTCTCTGTAGAAGGTAGAAGAGGAGGAGCTGGTCTTAACCCCAGACGGGACGCGTGAGTTCCTGACATTGGAAGTGCCTCTGAGTGATTCTGGCTCAGCAGGTTTAGGAGTCAGTGTCAAGGGTAACAGATCAAAGGAGAGCCACGCTGACCTGGGCATCTTCGTCAAGTCTATTATCAATGGAGGAGCGGCATGCAAGGTTAGATGTATACGCAACATATTTTAGCAGATCAAGTCAAAATCTGCAGACTTANAAAATGTCTTTAAATAGTCTCAGGACCGCCGGTTTGTAGCGTGTGATCTGCTCCAGAGGTCACAAACCCTGGTAGTGTCTTTAAATAAAGATATTTATGTTTTTTCTAATGAACCCGTCTCTCCAGGCTATCCTTGTTCCCCCGTTTTTGCCCTAAGACCTTAATCATTGCTTTTAAATGGCTGTTTCTTCTTCTAAACCACAGATGAACAGATGTAATTACAATTGTGTGTCCCTTTCTGTCTATCTGTAGAAGGTAGAAGAGGAGGAGCTGGTCTTAACCCCAGACGGGACGCGTGAGTTCCTGACATTGGAAGTGCCTCTGAGTGATTCTGGCTCAGCAGGTTTAGGAGTCAGTGTCAAGGGTAACAGATCAAAGGAGAGCCACGCTGACCTGGGCATCTTCGTCAAGTCTATTATCAATGGAGGAGCGGCATGCAAGGTTAGATGTATACGCAACATATTTTAGCAGATCAAGTCAAAATCTGCAGACTTATTTCATGATTCTTGCATTTATTTTTTGGTTGGTTATGTATTTTTTTATAAAATGGTTTTAGTATTATGTATTTGTGTGTATATATTATAATATAAATTCTTTACTTGTTAGCAATCATTGTCGTCTTTGTTATTAGTAGCACATTCTACATTTTAAATGTCTTAAATGGTGTATGAGTGGTCTTCATAATGTCATTCTCTGGTGTAGGACGGAAGGCTGCGAGTCAACGATCAGCTAATCGCAGTCAATGGGGAGTCGTTGTTAGGGAAGACAAACCAGGACGCCATGGAAACGCTGCGCAAGTCCATGTCAACTGAGGGCAACAAGCGAGGGATGATTCAGCTGATCGTGGCAAGAAGAATCAACAAACGCCTTGAGGTAAAGAGAGAAGAGACAAGCTGAGGAAATTCTGAAAGCTTTGATCATTGTTCATGTGAATGTTAATGTGTGAATAATGCTTAATGTATTACTTATGGAAATGACATTCATTAGTGTTTTGGGTTGAAATAAAATAATGTTTTAAAAACATGTTAATGAATATTTTCAACTTGACCTGGTTCAGAATATAAAACTCACTCCATCTCAGATCTCTCTCACTGTTGATCGTATTTTGTCATGACACACATTTGAATTCCTCCAGTTTTGCCTTTAATTTAGAAACAGACAGAGTTTCAGAGCATCCCTACTTCAGCGCACACACACACACACACACATATTAAGGTCGGCCGCATGCTGTTTTCTTTCTTTTTCTCCAGAGAACGTCTGATCCGTTTAAAGCCCAGGTAATCGGGTCACTGCATTTCACAAGTTTGTCCACAAGGACCTTCTAAATGTATTTGCTGTAATTCTGAAGGGAAAACTATGATGGTCTCTTGCTTTTTTCAGCTTTTTTCACTGGGCTGTTATAAATTGTTTGGCTGATGGTAATTGTCTTGCCCAGAGCAAAATCATAAACGCACAAGATTTTCCCATCATGCCAAGTGTTCAGTGCTTGCGTCTGAAAAGGACAGGGGTCTTGAGTCCAGCGGAGCTGATTCTGACCGCTCTGTCACCAATTACATCTCTGAGAAGATAAATCTATAATATAGGTTGTGTGCTTTAATTGACTCATAATCCTCATGCTCTTCTGGATTCTGTAAGGGTGAGAGCCGATGCAGTCCCCGGGGATTAGAGCGAACCCTGAGCCCATCTCCTGACGACCACGAGCGACGGATCTCACACTCGCTATATGGATTCGAGGGGCTTGATGACAACCTGAGGCCACAAGCCAACACAAATAACCGTAAAATGAGTGAGTAGCAACACACTTAAAAGTTAAAGTGTGTAATTTCTGTGCGAGCATAAGTTGGTTTGCTGATCTTAGCTGGTTTAAGCTGGTCTCCCAGCCTGTCCGGCTGAAAAGTGCCCAGAATTTACATTTTTTGTAAATGTTTATTTTTTCAAAAGACTTGCTTATTTAGTAACTACTTACTATATACACTATAAAAACCTCATTGATATTGTGGCTTTTTATGTGGTCAGACACTTGCATGTGTCATTATATGTGTAACGTGAAATTTATGTAACGGGTGATTATCTATCTATCTATCTATCTATCTATCTATCTATCTATCTATCTATCTATCTATCTATCTATCTATCTATCTATCTATCTATCTATCTATCTATCTATCTATCTNAACAGATGCTTTTATCCAAAGCGACTTACAAATGATAAGAACAATAGAAGCGATCAAAGTGATTTTGTGGCTCTTTGGGATGGCAACACAAGGTGCTGTTCACTTGCAAAATGCAAGCTTCTGAAAGGCTCACAAGTCTGAAGTAGTGAGTTTAGTTATAGGGGTGCAGACTCCGAGCCAGTGGTTGTCCTGTAGGCAAACATCAGTGCCTTGAATTTGATGTGAGCTACAGTTGGCAACCAGTGCTGTTTAATGAAGAGAGGTGTGATGTGCGCTCTCTTCGGCTCCTTAAAGACCACTCTTGCTGCAGCATTCTGGATCATTTGCAGAGGTTTGACAGTACATGCTGGAAGGCCTACCAACAGAGCATTACAATAGTCCAGTCTGGATAGAACAAGAGCTTGGACAAGGAGTTGTGAAGCATGCTCCGATAGGAAGGGCTTGATCTTCGTAATGTTGTATAAGGCAAGGCTGTCCTGGGGTGCGTTTCCCAAAACGAACTGTGGTCGCAAGTTCCGTCGTTACCATTAGAGTTCAATGGGACTTACGACCATGGTTCACCAACGATGCTTTCGGGAAACGCACCCCTGGATGGTGTTATGGTTGACGGACCTAGCTGAATGGAGAAGTTGTGATGAAGTGTTGGGTTGGATATTAGTCTAATTGTATTTCATTTCATTATAATTACACACATAGCACTTCAGGACTTCAGATCAACACATTGGGTTTGGGAATGCATTATTATTTTTATTTTTTTTTATTATTTTGCAAGTTAACCATCACCAGATGCTCTCTACGATAACATTTGAACGCAGCATCAGGTTTCAGAAGTAGAATTGGCATATCTGGCTGCAGTGTGTAAGAAACATGTGGTCTAACAGAAAACATATGAGTGTTACCCTGGACAAACAGATGCAGAGATGTGGAGGTTCACTGAGAGCTCTCTGTGTGAGAGAGAGAGCGCCCAGCCTGAGCTGTTATCCCGCCTGTCAACAACTGAATCAACTCATGGGAAATGACAGTAGCGGGGTGCCACACACACAAGTGCATATGCTTTTCCATTACCGAATATATATGCAGAGTCATGCTCATTCCATACCATCCATTTACACTCACGCTGACAGGCTTTCACTTTCTCGCTCTCTTCGAGAGCTCCCGCAGAGAGATACAGACACTCCTATCAGAATGTGACTGTCTATCCATTTAAAGACCTGTTTTCAAACACTCCCCAGAAGATGTGTGTCAATAATTAAGTGATTTTGTTGTTCGTGTGCTGACTGGGTGTGCATCTGCACAGATGAGGTTATGTCTAAACAGACAGCAGATTAATGTCTTCTATTCAAATGTTAGGTTTAAGATTTGAATTATTTTTTGGAATAATTGGCTTATTATTAGTTATTTGTGGTGGAGGGATATAGTTGATATAGTCGGGTTTCAAAATTAAAAATCCAATTCGTTTTCTCAATAGGGAATTGATTTTAGTGATAACTTGTAACCCTTTAAAGACAGACCTACTGTGAGCTACTGGTTTGTTAATCGGTGGTAGATGCTTTTGTTGAAGACATAAGACAACTTGTTTTTTAAATAATTATGTTTAAACGGTTAGTTCACCCAAAAATTAAAACTCATGTAATTCTACACTCAGTGAGGCCTCTATTGCCAGTAGGGGTGTGCCCGAATACTAAATCCGCAGTCTACGGAGCCCCGAAATGGACGTGGTTAGTCGTTTGCTAGCAGGAGCCTGTTACTTTGTACAACAGATTTCACTTACCATGTAAAGAGAGTAAGGAGAGATGGCTGATAGGACAATGGTGAATGGTTTGCAGTCCCTGAGTGTCACTAATCTTGTGAAATGTGTAATAAGTAACTTGTGATTGCGAATCTCGAAAGTTAAAGTAAAAGCGTGCGCGCATTCAAAAGCGATTTCAGTACTCCGCATATTAACAGCAGCTTCCTGATGCTGGCAAATTATTTACATTAT
>RJVU01073245.1:108326-138533 GCA_003731715.1 Anabarilius grahami
CGAGAGAAAGCATATATATATATATATATATATATATATATATAGAAATAAATATATTTTTTCCTCCCATCTCATGTGTATTCCCTTTAGGGGCTCCGCAGTACACGTCATTTCCTTTCCGAATATGGTATTCGGCTTCGGTCACATCCCTAATTGCCAGCAATGTTAGTGAACCTATCAAGATCCAGAAAGGTACTAAAGACACATTTAAAACAGTTCATGTGACTACAGTGGTTCTACCTTAATATTATAAAGTAACGAGAATACGTTTTGTGCACCAAAAAACAAAATAACGACTTTTCAACAATATCTAGTGACGGCTGATTTCAAAACACTGCTTCGAAGCTTTATGAATCTTTTGTTTAGAATCAGTGGTTCAGATCGCGTAAACGAAGCCTCTTTTACTGAAATCACATGACTTTGGCACTCCGAACCACTGATTCGAAAAAAAAGATTCGTATGGCTTTGAAGCAGTGTTTTGAAATCACCCATCATTAGATATTGTTGAAAAGTCGTTATTTTGTTCTTTTGGCACACAAAAAGTATTCTCATCACTTTATAATATTAAGGTAGAACCACTGTGGGCAAATGAACTGTTTAAAATGTGTCTTTAGTACCTTTCTGGATCTTGAGAGGTTCACTGTCATTGCTGGCAATAGAGGCCTCACTGAGCCATCGGATTTCATCAAAAATATCTTAATTTGTGTTCTGAAGATGAATGAAGGTCTTACGGGCGTGGAATGACATGATGGTGAGTAATAAATGACATTATTTTCATTTTTGGGTGAACTAACCCTTTAACAGCCGAATTCCAGGTGAAAAACGACTTTACCCATGATTCTGCTAAGAAATCTCCATCAATCAGAGAATCACAACCAACAAATTGCACCAAAAGAAATCTTTAATGCCCGCCCACTCCCATGAATCACTGCAAAAGACATAATGGAGTCAGTCTCAATACACTTTTAAACACCTTAAATATTTGTATATGCTTTGTATGCATTTGCAAAAAACTTGTGGCTTCTATATACAATACACAATCAACATCAACATCCAAATCAATAGTTTTTAATTCAAGTGTCATTTGCAATGCTTCATGGGATTGTAGTTATTTCCCTAATTAATGCCGTTAATTACACTGTCTTTAACCTTTGATTTAAAGCAAAACAATATTTGAAAAAGTTTGAAATGTTATGGTTTGGTTTATGGCTTAAAACGCTTTAACAAAAACTTTTTAAAGTCCCTGTTGGAAAAATGAATGGGAGAAATATTTCTGGAACCAAGGCTGCTGAAAAAAAGTGGACGGGTACTGTTGCACTTTATAGGTGCATTAAAGTTACGTTGTAGAACAAAATGTCAAAGTATAGTCAAGTTATTTTCACCACAGGCTTTATTTTACACATAAATCAAAAAAACCTCATTATAAATCCCCATAGGAAAATCTCAAAGGAACCAGCGGCGAATTAGTCTTCTGGGTTCTGACATCATACCTCTATTGTAGTGCAAGTAGATTGGTAGAGCTGGGTGCTGGCAATGCCAAGGTCATGGTTTTGGTTCCCAGGAAAGGCACATACTGATGATGTGTGTGGTATAGCTTGAATGCACTATAAGGTTTTTTTTTTGTTAATCAGTTGCTGATAATGATATCTTGAGTACAGTGTTTGGTGGAAAAAGAAACTCAAGAACCATTATCAAGCTAAATAGCATGAAGAGAATAATTTGGTTCCAGTATTTCTTTAAAAAGGCACTTTGTTCCCAACCGTAGTGCATTTTGTGATCGTTTACATCCCACGCGGTTTCACTTATTGAAGTATGTACTGAAAAAGCAAAGTGTTTCTCATGGGCTTTATTTTAGAATAGGGTGGGAAATTTCTGAACAGATTAAAAACGCAAACAGCAGTATTTAAATCTAAAATGCATACTTTCTATCTGTATTTAATCAAAAAAGGCTAAAAGTGTTTGCATAAACGGATATAGAAAAAGCAGCCATGCAAATTGCATCCAGCCAGCATGTGAATTGCATTAAAAGTCTTACATGTGTAAATCTCACTACATGCAGGGTATGACAGAAATGATTCATTGTTGCTCTTGATTCTCTGTGACATTGACCTGCTTAGCTCAGAATGAGGTGATTTATTTTTGCATAAATTATAAATAACACTTTTTTTTGTCATCTTTATTTTTACCATCATGAAACCCCCACCATTAGCTGAATTACTTGATTACTTTATAATAATAACATAATTTGATTTGTCCCTACACCCCTTCCTGCTCTTATCTCGCTGTAGATCATTATCAGCTGTCGCCGACGGTGAACATGCCTCAGGATGACACGATCATAATTGAAGACGACAGGCCACGTGTTCTCCCCACCCAGTTGTCTGACCAATCGTCATCCAGTTCTCACGATGACATGGGTTTTGCTGTGGAGACACCACCGCCGCCACCCTGGGACCAAGAGCTTCCCGACAGGTAAATAAAAGTTTGACAGTTTAGAAAGTATTGCATTTTATTTATTGAAGTAGCTATTGTCTTTGTTTCTATTTTGAGCATCAACTGTCTGACTCTTCTGACGATCTTCCTGCAGTAATTGAGTCCATGGCCTTTCCTTTGTTTGTCAAAGGAGCCTCGGTTATTAGAGCAGGGCCAAGGGCTGGACACTGTGGTGTGATTTAATCTCTCTCTCTTTCTCGCTTCCTCCCTCAGCTCTTCCACTGCTAATGATGAGGGGGTGTTTCAGAGGGAAGGCTTTGGCAGGCAAAGCATGTCTGAGAAACGCACCAAGCAGTATGGAGACGCAAGCCAACTCGACATCATCAAGACCCGCAAGTCTAAGAGCATGGATCTAGGTAGTCTAAAGATAAATTTAAACACAGTGCTCGGTCCTAGATACTCTAAAGATCAACCTGAAACATAGTGCTTGGCCTTAAATACCCTACACATCAACTTGAAACACAGTGCTTGGTCTTAGCTACTCTAGAGATCAACCCGAAACACAGTATTTTGATTTAGTTACTCTAAAGATCAGTTTGAAACCGTGATTGGACCTGGATACTCTAAAGGTCAGTTCTAATGTGTGGACCTAAATACTCATAGAGATCAATCTCAAACACAGTGATTGGACCTGGATAATCTACATATTAATCCCAAACATAGTTTTTGGCCTTAAAAGCTCCAAAGGTTGATCCCAAAAACATAAATATCGCAAAAATCAGTCCCAAATGCAGTGAATGGACCTAGATACTTTACAAATTATTCACAATGTTCTAGGACCTAAAAACTCTAAAGGGGCTCGCACACCGGACGCGAAGCTCAGCGCCGCGCAGCGCCGCGCCACGCTTTAAAATTCGAACGCATTGTTTTCTATGAGTGTACGCACACCGGCGGCGACATTCGGCGCCTGTCCGTAGCGCCCAGAAAACAATGCGTTCGAATTTTAACACGTGTCGCGGCGCTGAGCTTCGTGTCCGGTGTGCGAGCCCCTTAAGGGTCAATCTCAAAAACGTTAATTGGACCTAAATACTTTTAGGATGTGTTCACACTTGTCATGTTTGTGTTAGTGTGGTTCATTTGAACATGTGCAAACACTGCCATCTGAACCCTGGTGCGCACCAAACAAGTGGACCGAGGCCTCTGAAAAGATTGACATCGGTCCGCTTCCAAACAAACTCTGGTGCGGTTTGAATGATATATGAATGCAACACAACCAAAGACATGTAAACAAACCAAAAAGAAGATGAGACCCTAAAAAGGACAGAATCCTCACACATATTGTTTTTTCTCATCATAGTCACGAGTTTGCCCATCACAGGCATCAGACACGCCACACAGCAGATCGTTTGTGTGTGTGACGAAGGGATTCCCGTCGCTGTTTTGACTCCTTTGCACATTTTATAAGCTCTTCACGAGTTCCCAGCTGGACAAAATACCATCTTATGCACGCTATGCACACACAACAAGCGCATTTACCTCAGCACACAGCATTGTTTTGGATGTTCGGTAAGTTCTGTCTCAAAATAGGCAATACGTCATAAAATCCGACCAGTCAGGTTGTGAACGTATCCATATGCCTTTAGGTTCGGTGATAAAACTGCCAATCTGAACGCTAATCGGACCAGGACTAAATGTTTATTTTTTTTGGTCCAGACCAAACGAACCGAACTACTAGTGTGAATGCACCCTTAAGATCAGTGGTTGGACTTAAATACTCTAAAGATCAACTATAAGCACATTACTTAGACCTATATTCTCTAAGGGTCTTTCCCAAATACAGTGGTTGGACCTAAATACTCTAAAGGTCAATCTCAAACACAGTGATTGGACCTAGATACTCTAAAGGTCAGTCCCAAACACTGTGCTTGGACCTAGATACTCTAAAGGTCAGTTCCAGTAGATAAAATCCCTCCCCGAAATCCAATCCATTTGCTCAAGTTACTTTCCTCTCTTTATAAGAGCACTTCTCAGAATGCCTCTCATTCTGAGCATCACCATTCACCACTCCACCGTCACTAAGTCTGCATTGGTCTCCCTTGTGCATGTGCTTTCTAATCTGAACACTTGTTTCCACTCATCCAATTCTGCTGGATGTTCCTCACTTACCGCTTTACCACTGAAATGGAGCTGGTGCCAGGGCTCAGACAAGGGTTCTGCAGTTCTTCTGAGAAACCGTTCAGGGTTTCCACTGACTCTAGAGTCGAACTGCAATGTTTTTGTTTTATTTGGAGTTTTATACTTGGTTGTTTTTTCAGATTGTTTGTATTTCATGTGGGCCTTCACCATTTCTTTGCATATATTTTGTTTTTTGTTTTTTACAGTTTTTTTACTTGACTTTAAAATTTAGATTTTGCAGACCACTGGTAAATTACAAATTTTTCTAGGTATAGTTAACAAAAGCTATCTACCTTGAGTTTTTGTTTTAAAAGATTTGTTACAATGATATTATTATACTTTTCGTTCCATAATGTTAGTGATTCCTGAATTTGACAAGTATGAATCACATTTTTCCCACCAAAAACCAACTTTTCTTTGGTGGAAACATGTGGGATGAGGTCAGTTTGGGCATCAGCACTGTCTCAGTGGAAAAAGGGATCATTCTGAATCAGCAGAATCATTATGGAAACAAACCCTTTTGTTAATGAGCACTGACTGATTGTTTATGTCATCTGATTTGTTGATGGTGATACTTGCCTGGTTGCTTGCTGCATGTTGAATGGTCAAACTAACCATCCTGTGAATGTATGTGTATGTATGTGTGCCCCTCACACAGTGGCTGATGAGATTAACCTCACACAATGCACAGAGAACCACCCAGGTAAGCATGACCACTCCTGCACTTACTTACACACTCACTTCTTTTCCACACTACAGGATTATTACATCCCTGCCTGTTTTTCTTCAGTGTTGAGATTTATTTTTCTGTACGATTTCATCATTGATTACTTTACTAGGCCCGCACAGAGTTCAAAAACACACAACATTGTCAAAATTCTAGTTTCATCGAGTATCCTCGTAAGCACAGTCTTACATGAGTTAAAAAGCAAAAAGTGAACGTAAGGAGTTAACAGCCTAATAAACCTGCTGATGTCTGTGTCATTCCCATTCCCATGTGTCATTTGTAGTTTTAATAAGGATTAATCTATATTCAGTTTATAATTTATGTAGTGAAGACTGTGTAGTATTTGATTATTCAGTTTCTGTGTATTTACCTGTTAGACCTACCTGAAAATCTTAAAGCACTGTTTACAAGGTTACATGGGTCAAAAACAATGAAAACAATCTTTTTTTTTTTTTGTGCATTTTAGGTAAAAATCTGAACTGGCCAGACTGGGCCAGAAGAAAAAAAAAACTTGAGCTCGGATATATTAAAGGCACAGCTAATATGACATTTATTATAATGGGTTTATGTAAAGATTATTTTAAGTTCACTTAAATTAAAAGTTATGTTTTTTAAAGCCTATTAAATGTTAAAAACGATAGCTTTCAATTATACTCTAATGTTGAATGGCTATAATTAATAGATAAAATTGAGAAAAATATCTATTTAACTTAGACATCAGTATCAGTTCTGGTATCGGTGATACAGGCTTTTATTCATAGTTCTTAGTAAAAAGATGCCATTAAACAAATATTTAAAATATACTGTCTTCATGTTTTATTCAAAATTATTTTGGAGATTCAATGTGAAAATATTACAATCTAAAAATATATTAAAATCTTGTTAGTTGTGTTGTGTTCTGTTTTAAAGGGATAGTTCACCCAAAAATGAAAATTAACCCATGATTTACTCACCCTCAAGCCATCTTAGGTGTATATGACTATGTTCTTTCAGATGGGGGGGGGATTTTGAAGCCAAAAATAATGCATCCATCCATTAAAAAAAACTTAATCCATACGAATCCAGGGGGTTAATAAAGGTCTTCTGAAGTGAAGAAATGTGTTTTTGTAAGAAAAATATCCATATTTAAAACTTTATAAATTCAAATAACTAGCTTCCGGTGGACGACCGTACGCAGAATGCGCAAGTCAATTTGCGGCGGAAGAGTTTCCTTTGACCTGACGCACAACGTAATGTCGAACGCGGAGGCGCGGAGGATAGAGCAAAACAAATCACCGGTCATGGATTATAAGTCTAAAATGATCATTTTTAAAGAGATATGACAGAGGATTTCGATATTAGAGAAGAGGAGCTTAAATTTGTTGCACAGCCCTATCTAAGCTTACAAAACTCCTACATCCTGCGTCATACATCGCGTCAGAGGTTTACTCATTTACTCAGATATTTTTAAAATATATCTCCGATTGTATTTGTCTGAAAGAAGATAGTCATTTACACCTAGGATGGCTTGAGGGTGAGTAAATCATGGGGTAATTTTCATTTTTGGCTGAACTATCCCTTTAATATTTTTTTTAAAGGTGCCCTAGAATTTTTTTTAAAAAGATGTAATATAAGTCTAAGGTGTCCCCTGAATGTGTCTGTGAAGTTTCAGCTCAAAATACCCCATAGATTGTTTTTAATTCATTTTTTTAACTGCCTATTTTGGGGCATAATTAGAAACGAGCCGATTCAGGGTGTGTGGCCCTTTAAATCTCGTGCTCTCCACCCACGGAGCTCGCGCTTGCCTTAAACAGCATAAACAAAGTTCACACTGCTAATATAACCCTCAAAATGGATCTTTACAACGTGTTCGTCATGCAGCATTTCTAATCGCGTAAGTACAGTGTTTATTTTGATATTTACATTGATTCTGAATGAGTTTGAGGCTATGCTCCGTGGCTAACGGCTAATGCTACACTGTTGGAGAGATTTATAAAGAATGAAGTTGTGTTTATGCATTATACAGACTGCAAGTGTTTAAAAATGAAAATAGCGACGGCTCTTGTCTCCGTGAATACAGTAAGAAACGATGGTAACTTTAACCACATTTAACAGTACATTAGCAACATGCTAACGAAACATTTAGAAAGACAATTTACAAATATCACTAAAAATATAATGTTATCATGAATCATGTCAGTTATTATTGCTCCATCTGCCATTTTTTGCTATTGTTCTTGCTTGCTTACCTAGTCTGTTGATTCAGCTGTGCACATCCAGACGTTCTGCCCTTGTCTAATGCCTTTCATAAAGTTGGGAACATGGGCTGGCATATGCAAATATTGGGGGCGTACACCCCGACTGTTACGTAACAGTCGGTGTTATGTTGAGATTCGCCTGTTCTTCGGAGGTCTTTTAAACAAATGAGATTTATATAAGGAGGAGGAAACAATGGAGTTTGAGACTCACTGTATGTCTTTTCCATGTACTGAACTCTTGTTATTTAACTATGCCGAGGTAAATTCAATTTTTGAATCTAGGGCACCTTTAAATGTAATTTATTCCTGTGATGGCAAAGCTGAATTTTCAGCATAATTACTCCAGTCTTCAGTGTCACATGATCCTTTAGAAATAATTCGAATTTGCTGATTTGCTGCTCAAGAAACATTTCTTAATATTTTTGTGGAAACTTTTAGAAATCTAGAAATCTCATTATAAATGTCATTATAGATTATAAATGTCTTTACCGTCACTTTTGATCAATTTAATGCATCCTCGCTGAATAAAACCATTAATAAAAAAAATAATAAATGGCCCCAAAATGTTGTTAATTTTAAATATAAACACATTTATTTGTTCTTTACGTATATTATCGTGTTATTGTATTTTATTTGCCATGGACAACAACAGTTTTTAGTGGTGTAAAGCATTTTGTTCTGAAAATTAATTTTTATCATATTGCATTATTACAAACACGCAGCTGTATTATATTTAAAATAGCAGGGAAGTTCTGACACGCTTCAGTAAGGCAGTGCTGCGTGATGAAGATAAATTTATGCAATCTTTCCTGTACTCCAGTTACATTCATTTATCTTCATCACTTAATACAGAAATGCACCTTCACTTGCTCCCATGGCTGACTACATAGAATAGAAGCACACACACACAAACACGCATACACTCACACTCCCTAGCTGCTTTTATCAGGGTTGTGGTTGAGATTTGTGGCAGACAGACTGCATGCTTAACTGCTTGATTGTACTTTGTGGTTTAATTAACAAACTCTTCTTCAGGCTCTTCCTCACATGACGTTGGCCCGTCTCTTGGCCTAAAGAAGTCCAGCTCTCTGGAAAGTTTACAGACTGCTGTCGCAGAGGTAACACTCAATGGCGACATGCCCTTTCACCGGCCACGGCCACGCATCATACGGGGGCGGGGCTGCAACGAGAGCTTCCGAGCTGCAATTGACAAATCGTACGACAAGCCAGCCGCCAATGGAGATGAAGAGGAGTGCATGGACACATGTACGGCTGCTCCTGATTGGTTTAGTCTGTAAACGCACTAAAAGTCAGCAAATGTAGTGATAACGGCTGCTAATTTTATTAATTAGTGTTAAAAAATTTTTTTGATTATGACTGATAATAATTGCATCCCCCCTCCATTTTTCTTCCTGTAGTGGATGAGGACACAGAAGGAAGCTCTCGTTCAGGGCGAGATTCAGTTTCCACGGTAGCTGATCTCACTCCGCTTCCCGTCACCGAGCAACAGTTGATCAATGGCAACCAGCCTCAAAACGACAAGAAGAAAGAAAAAGGGGGGAAGGACAAAAAGAAGCCAGAGAAAGAGAAGGGTAAAACAAAGAAAGGAATGCTCAAGGGCCTCGGAGAGATGTTCAGGTAATTAAAAGCAGATCTGAACAGTGTTTTGTGTCAGATAAAAGAGACTAAGAATAATGATGATAAGAGCGCAGATAAGCCCAGAGCACTTTTTCTTCATGTCCTTAATTACCTCAAAACCCAACAATAGAATAAAAAGACTAGTGAGATGCCCACCAACGCAACCGTGTTCCTGACTCAAAGACTGTGCTAACGATAGGCAGAAAAACAAAATTAATGAAAGATGTGAGTGAAGAAAATGAGTGTTTGCACATACAAATCTTGCCAACACATTGTTAGGTGGATAGTTGCAGGACCATTGGTATGTTGTTGGCAAGGGTCTTCTGGGTAGTTTCTGGGGTGTTGCTAGGTGGTTGCTAGGGTCTTTAAAATAGCTCAGTTTCTTTACATTCTTTAATATCCTGGTTTCTAGATATGAGTTGTAGTTGCCTTAGGAAGCTTCACCTATGCTACTTCTTAAAGGATTAGTTCACTTCAGAATTAAAATTTCCTGATAACTTACTCACTTTCATGTCACCCAAAGTCAAAAATAAATTATGGTTTTTGAGGAAAACATTCCATATAGTGGACTTCAAAGGCTACCAACAGGTTGAAGGTCCAAATTGCAGTTTCAGTGCAGCTTCAAAGGGCTTGCACTATGCGCCACACATTACGTAACCACGTTGGAAAGGTCACGCGTGATGTAGACGGAAGTATTTGGACCTTCAGTCTATTGGTAGACGTTGAAGTCAACTATATGGAGAAAAATCCTGGAATGTTTTCCTCAAAAACCTTAATTTCTTTTCGACTGAATAAAGAAAGACATAGGGCCCTATCATTCACCCGGCACAATGTAACGCAATGAAAATGAGGTTTGTTTAGGCACATTGTTGGTGCGTTGCTATTTTGAGGCAACTGAAGTAGACTGCGCCATTGACCAACTGAAACCTGGTCTAAAGTCAATGGCGTTATTAATATGCGCCTATAGGCGGGTGCACAATGTGTGTACACTCTGCCTATTACACACACAGGTAAGCGCAGCAGCACGCAAACATGGCAAATATTAAAAATAAAAGGATTACAACGTAAAATATTATTATTGTGTGCATAAAGATAAAAATGCTTTGGTGGAATCCGGGTTGTCCCGTAGATGGTCTGCTTGCGCGCTTTAACGTCGCGTACGAGCAGATCTGTTTCCTCGCTAGAGAAGCGCTCAGTTTTTCTGCTTGCAAATTCGGCCATGTAAATAGCGAATCCACCATGGCGCGAGCGCAACTGGCTTTTAAAGGAAATGGGAAATGAGAATCTTATTGGTTTATTGCATGTAACACCCAAAACACACCCATTACTCATTAAGAGAATAGAGACAACCCTTTTAGACCACGTGCCGGGCGTGCCGACCATTTTTCCCGTCGTTAAACCAGCAAAAGTGGATTTGGACACGCCCTAAGTGCACCTGTGCTGTGCGCTTTAGACCATGCACTTAGATCGTTAAAATAGGGCCCATAAACATCTTGGATGACATGGGGGTGAGTAAATTATCAGGAAACCCTTTAAAATAAGACTTTGTTTTTAGGCAAAACATCAGATGTCTGTTTCAGTTTAAATAGTCTCAGAATGCATTAAAATCAAGAGCATTTTAATTTTAAATTTTAAATATTAATTACTGAAAACTGTTGATGGAAAATATATAATGGAAAAAATGCACAATTTCATACATTTGTGTATTTTTGGTGCTTACATCATCATGTGGTTGCTAGGAATTTTTAATGATTTTGAAAGAAGTTCCTTATGCTCAAGGCCACATTTACAGTATGTGGTAACATTATAACCTAGTAAAAATGGTAATATTGTGAAATATTATTTCAATTTAAAACAGCTTTTTATTTGAATATATTTTAAAATAAAACAGTGTTCCCCGAGTGTGTCTTAAATTGAAGGGCAATCACGCTTTTCATTGTCTCTGCTCCAAGATTATGGAACAACCTATCCTTTGTGTTTAGACTTTCCCAACTTTAAATACCTTTAAGTACCATCTAAAGTCATACCTGCTCTCTCTTGCATTTTAATACATTATTTTTAATGGGTGTTTTGTTGGTTGGTGTTCTGTTGTCTTTACTGTATTTATTCTTTCTTGTTTATATTATTTGTAATGTACAGCACTTTGGAGTTACTGTGTAGCCTAAAAAGTGCTTTATAAATAAATAAATAAATACCAAAATACTAAATACAAATTTATTACTGTGAAGTCAAAGCTGAATTTTCAGCATCATTACTTCAGTCTTCAATGTCACATGATCCTTCAGAAATCATTATAATATGCTGATTTGGTGTATTTGGTCTGTACTATTACTTTAATGCATCTTTGCTAAATAAAAGAATAAATTTCTTTAAAAAAAAATTACAAAAAATTACTGACCCCAAACTTTTGAACAGTAGTGTTATATAGACAGTAGACAGCAATGCATCTTCCTGTACTATAAAAAAAAAAATTTTAAAAAATATGGGGTTAAAATATAAAGATTAATATTGATGGCTTGTGAGTTTGTGTGCTCTGTGGAGTGACAGTATGTTCCTCTAGGCAGAAAAGACAGTCACATCCAAGACAGAGGAAAAGTTTGAGTTTCCATGAAGTTTAGTAGAGAGATACGAGAAGACTAGAGGGGAGAGAAAACAAGAACGCAGCTCATTTGAAGGTTTTTGAATCTGTCAGCAATAGATAAATCATTTTTGAAAACGTCGAATATTTTAGACTGCTTCTGGGGCACTGGAGTGTTTTAATGGCTGTCATCTGCCTCACTGAGCCAAAGCTACCTGCTACATATTAATGAGTGCTCTACATATTAATGAGTTCTGCCGAGTATCAGAACTCATACGCATACAATCGTATTGAAACTTCTTTCAGTGTTCTCACACACCTCAGTCCTCTCATGCGCACATGTCAGCGGAATATTAATGAATCTATATGCTTGATAAAGCAAAGATTTGCAGAAAAGAGTAGGCATTTTTGCTCTCTCTGCTTTGCAGAGGTGCAAAACAGTGATTAGTTTGTTAAATGAATTAGAATAGATGGATTAAGAGCTTTAATGTCGGTTTAATTTGAGCAGACAGGTTTAGGAGCTTTTTTCAGAAGAATCTTGTCCGTTAAAATGGAAGGGGCACGTGATTACTCAGTATTTTGAGCCAATTAGCATTTCAATGCAGCTTTGTGTTTATTTATGTTTTTTTATAATTAAGATGCACAATTATTGTTGAAACAGTTAATTGAGAAGAAATTGTTGTAACATGCCATCAACCTGTAATGTGTTTGTGTGTGTGTTCAAGGTTTGGGAAGTACCGTAAGGACGAGCGTTTGGACGGTGCAAAGTGGAAGCCAGAGGAAACTCATGCATCGGACGAGGAGATGCGCAGAATGAAACAAGAACAAGAGAGGTACACACACGCACACACACACACACACACACACACACACACAGTCAGAGCTAATCTCCCCCATCATCAGCCTTTAATCAGAGGCATTTCCTGACACTTTACCTGCCAGCCGTACCCACTTCCTCAAACCCTTTTCCTTCATGATTGTTTGAGTCCTGTTGTTTGTCTTGTCATTGTGTGGAATTTTGTTAAAGCACTATGATGCTTTCATATTTTTTATATGTTTGTATAATATGTTTTAGTCATTTTAAGTTCATCAAGTGCATGTTTGCCTGCAGGTGTGTGTGTTCATGTTGTTTTATTAATAATGCCATGTGAACCCCTCCTGTTTTCCCTTCTGTCCTGTGAGACCCTGCTGAGATATCCCCACTCTTTCATTCTCTTTCTTAATCTCTCTCTCGTACGCTCATTTATCATCTTGCTTTTTGGAGGTTATAAAGGTGTTTGAGTATGTTTTTAGGTCCTCTGTGAATAAACTAGCCCTCATATTGTTTCCAAACCTGTATGACTGACTGACTTATTGTGGAACACAAAAGAGGAATGTCCATACAATAAAAGTCAATGGGGTCCAAAACAACATTAGACCCCACTGATCTCCACTGTATGGAAAAAAAAAACCTGACATTTTTCAAAATATCTTCTTTTGTGTTTATATACATAGTGTGTTGTCAGCTCAATATACACAAAAAAATGTACATAAGAGAATTAATGGCACATTTCCACTGCATGGTATGACTCGACTCGGCTCGATACGGCTTGGCTCTTTACTTTTGGTTTGCTTTTCCTCTGCAGTTTAGTACAGCTTCAAAGTTGGTGGGATTATAGACTGATCGTATAGTTGCACCACCATGGATCTGCTCCTCGGCTACCAATGAGTCTGCACCTCGTCTACTGACCACGATACAGCCATCTCTTTTTTCAAGTTGCGTGCGACAGTTGTTTAAAGCAAGTCGTTAAAAAAAAAAAAAAAAAAGTTGCACGAACAAATGATACAGCAGTGGCTGTTTAAATCTAACGGGTTTGGTGTCTCGTGTTTCAAATCCAATGACGTTGTTAGTGACGATTCTCTCTGACCAATCAGTGATCTGCAGTGTTTACACGTCACATTTAGTATTGGTACGGCATGCTTGGAACCTCAACCGTGGTGGTACTATTTAAGCGAGCCGTACCGAGCCGTCCCATCCAGTGGAAAAGTGCCAAAAAGTGAGCCATACTGAGCCGTACCGAACCGTACCATGTAGTGGAAAAGTGCTGTCTTTTTGCGCTTGTGATCTTCTAACATTACACTCTGACACACTATATTTCTTGGCACACTCTTTTTGCGCATATTTGGCAATCAGTCTGAATATAAGACGAACCCGTTTTTTTGATGTATTTCTAAGAAAAACATTGTCTTATATTCTAAACAATACAGTAACGTTATAACAAGGGCCAGGTATAGTGCTAGGTTAGTACCAAACTGAGCTTTATATTGAAATCACATTTTTCATATCAGATAAGGACATTTCCTCATTTTTAGTGTTTTGTTCATTTCATTTTTAATGTGTATTTTGTTATTCCTTTTTCAATGTGTTTTCATGTAGGATCCAGGCTAAAACGCGAGAGATTCGCCAGCGTCAGGCCAGAGAACGAGACTATGCTGAGATCGATGACTTTAGCCGGTCCACCCTGACCTCGCTTCCTCCCGAGGAGCCCCCATACGCTGGCATTGGCTCGTTGGAACACGGCGGGTACCATCGGATCCACACGCCTCCCGACTCACCGTACACACATAAACAGAACGGCCGCAACGGACACCCCTCCACACCAGACAGGTATTTACTGTAATGAAAGTCATTTCCTAATATCATAGTCCTTCCACTTCCTGAGTTATTCATGAATTAACCTGCGATTTTTGAAGTCAAGATGCTGTTATAAACACTCTATCTGAGACTTATCTCCTTTAGTTGTATAAAGTTTTGAAAGTATTCTCGGGGGCTTTCATAAAACCCAGTTTGTGATAAAGTTTTGTTTGGGTTTTGTGAGGGTTGCATGTTTTCTTGAGACTAAAACAAACACAGGCAGAGAGAGACAGGAAGGACACTTCCTGTAAGAACCCTCAGGGAACAGGAAGTGGGTGTCATTCCACAGAGATGCAGAGAATGGGACTGTGGGAATTATCCTCGCAAATCTGCACAGGGAAGTGGTTTTTAAAGGGGGCACAATGTGTGGGTGGGTGTGCTTTCACAGACTTTAGAGGGAAACATTGTGTAGGAGTGTGTGTGTGTGTACAAACAACATAGCATACATAGTGATCTTATGGCTTCCTGTTTTCTGCGTTTCGGCCAATCAGCTTTATCTGAAGCTGTCATTTTAGTTAAAACCAAGTAGTTGTTGATGTGGCAGTCTGAAAAGCCTTTTCCGATGCCTGATGTGATGTTTTAGGATATTTAGACTGATTGAAGCTGTTATTTTATATGATGGCATGATGATGACATTGACATCAACAGGAAGTTATTTTTCGTGTCATTAAAGTGGCTGTAAAAAAAAAAAAAAGGCTAATACTTTTACTTATAAGGAACAGTCCTCTATCCCTGTTACCAATTATAACAATTTTACTTTAACAATTATTTTTAACATTAATGATTAATCTTTTATTTAATCCTTTAATCAGCCTAATTAATCCAAAGAGAATGTCCTAATGGTTAAGTGTGGCAGTTTAGATAAAGTTGTACAGAGCATAATGTTTCTTGTTTCTCATTCAGCTTTAATTTAATTTTTCTTTATTTTATTTTATTGCATCAACTTTATGCACACAACTTTTAGCGTTTTTAGATTTTAATTAAAACATTTTTGATGTATTTATAAAACTTTTATTTTTACTAGTGAGGACTCCTTTTAAGTTTTTTTTTTTTTTTTTTNCACATTTTTTTAGACTCTAAACTAAAGTTCACACATTTCACAGAAGAGTCTTTGGCTAGTTTCAGGCCAAGTCCTTTTTCTTGAGTCAACTTCTTGTAAACTATTGAAATGCACAGTTGGGTCCAAAACATGAGCAATCAAGAGGCATTAGTTAGTCTCTTAACTCTCAGAACAATGAAAGAGATCACTTGTGAAAGAGGTTACAGTGGAAATCCAACAATAATAGAGTCGTTTTTACAATGTCACTGCTTTAGCTGGACACACACATACACACACACATACATACGGAGTATCTGACCTAGAAATCAGAGCTCTGCAGCATTCTAGCTGTCAGCTGCAGTATGGTTTAAGTCCCTCAGTGCAGAACGTTTACGTAAATGAGAAATATATCTGTTCAGTCAGCAGAACTACTTTTTGGAGCCTGATAAAGGGCTTATACACACACAAACCAACCCAGTTCAAGTCCAGTTGAGGTGTAATGATGCATTAAGATGCCAGGTGAGGAGTCTTAGGAGATGTTTGTGGATACTGAAAGATTCTATCTCTCTATATGTTCTCTCTCTCAGTGTGTGTGTGTATATATATATATATATGTTAGTATCTCACAGAAGTAAGTACACCCCTCACATTTTTGTAAATATTTTATTATATCTTTTCATGTGACAACACTAAAGAAATGACACTTTACTACAATGTAAAGTAGTGAGTGTACAGCTTGTATAACAGTGTAAATTTGCTTTCCCCTCAAAATAACTCAACACACAGCCATTAATGTCTAAACCTCTGGCCACAAAAGTGAGTACACCCCTAAGTAAAAATGTCCAGATTGGGCCCAATTAGCCATTTTCTCTCCCCGGTGTCTTGTGACTCGTTAGTGTTACAAGGTCTCAGGTGTGAATGGGGAGCAGGTGTGTTAAATTTGGTGTTATCGCTCTCCCTCTCTCATACTGGTCACTGGAAGTTCAACATGGCACCTCATGGCAAAGAACTCTCTGAGGATCTGAAAAAAAGAATTGTTGCTCTACATAAAGATGGCTTAGGCTTTAAGAAGATTGCCAAGACCCTGAAACTGAGCTGCAGAATGGTGGCCAAGACCATACAGCGGATTAACAGGACAGGTTCTACTCAGAACAGGCCTCGCCATGGTCGACCAAAGAAGTTGAGTGCACACGCTCAGCGTCATGTGTTTAGCGACACTGGGGAGCTACAGTTCATTGAGGGAACCATGAATGCCAACATGTACTGTGACCTACTGAAGCAGAGCATGATCCCCTCCCTTCGGAGACTGGGCCGCAGGGCAGTATTCCAACATGATAACGACCACAAACACACCTCCAAGACGACCACTGCCTTGCTAAAGAAGCTGAGGGTAAAGGTGATGGACTGGCCAAGCATGTCTCCAGACCTAAACCCTATTGAGCATCTGTGGGGCATCCTCAAACGGAAGGTGGAGGAGCGCAAGGTCTCTAACATCCACCAGCTCTGTGGTGTTGTCATGGAGGAGTGGAAGAGGACTCCAATGGCAACCTGTGAAGCTCTGGTGAACTCCATGCCCAAGAGGGTTAAGGCAGTGCTGGAAAATATTGGTGGCCACACAAAATATTGACACTTTGGGCCCAATTTGGACATTTTCACTGAGTTATTTTGAAGGGACAGCAAATTTACACTGTTATACAAGCTGTACACTCACTACTTTACATTGTAGCAAAGTGTCATTTCTTCAGTGTTGTCACATGAAAAGATATAATAAAATATTTACAAAAATGTGAGGGGTGTACTCACTTCTGTGAGATACTGTGTGTCTATATATAAATATAGAGTGTGTTGAGATCATGGTAGCTGATGTCTGAGGGTGTGAGTTCAATTAAAAAGACCTCTCTCCGGGGTTGCTGTCCACCCACCAGGCTACATGCGGCTTTGTTAGAATGTGTGTTTGTGATCTTCGAGTCCGTTTAATCTCTGTTATTGTGATCCGTTTTTTTTTTCTTGAATCAATATTCAAGGATATTATTGTTAATGGAAGGATAATATAAAATATGAAAGATGAATGCCTGTGTGTGTGTGTGTATTTGAGTATTAGTGTGTGTGTGTGTGTGTGTGTGTGTGTGTCTGTGTGTGTGTGTGTGTGTGTGTAAGACGCTGCCACATANTTTAAATGAATTAAAATTAAATCTCTTATTCATTTCCACTCCTGACCCATCCTCTCTGAGCTGGGATTTGATTCTCTCAGGTTTTATTAAATTGACTTCTTAGATTTGAGTCAGAGAGCGACAACGTGCACACACACACACACACACCATTTATGTGTGTGTGTTTTCTTTCTTTCTGTCGTTATGAGCAAGGATATCTGAGCCCTTCCTGTTCACATCTGAGCTGATGACCATGGGGCCGCTGTCCGTGTCTTTGGTCTCCCAGCACAGTGATGGAGCCCCTGTGTAATCAACATTCTTCTCTCTTATCCTCTCTCCTCAGAACTTTGGTGTGTGTGTGTGTGTGTGTACTCTTGCTGAGTTGACTATGAGCCCTGTAGGGAATTTTAAAGAATGAACGTTGCAGAGGCCAATTAAAGCAGCCAAACGCACACAGAGGGTAAACATCTGACTAATCCCACAGCATTCACGCTGAGAACTCACACATACACATGCATACACACACAAGTTTAAGCTCATTATCAGCATTCCCTGGCACGCTGCGTGGAAAAAAAAGCTGGGATTAAGAAAAACCAAAGCGTCAGAAACAAACTCGCAGCTTATAGATGGATAAAGAGAGTGTGACACCACTGCTAATTAAAAGAAATAAATGAGTAAAGAGGAGAGAAATGAGTGGTAGCGAAATTCAGATGTGCTGCTGTAAAGAAAGGCCACCTCTGTGGGTTGGGAAATAGATTGATTACTGTTACAAATGACATATTCTACACTTTTATAGCATTTCATCTCTCAAATTGAGTGAAAATGTTAGTCAAGGATTTTTATTTTTTATTTTTTTGTTTCACCTGATTGTTGTTAACTGTACCCTCTGACCTTTTAGGTTTGAATAAGTTGTTTGTGTTGCTGTACTTTCAAGACTTTTGATTTGCTTTTGCTTGACTTCTGATTGACTGTCAGTGTAGTTCACCGTATTTTAAAGGGAGTTCTCCCAAAAATGAAAGTTCTTTAAAAAATGTTATATTTTGATATTTAGATATTTTTTTAAATAAAGATATTTTGAAGAACGTTGAGAACCAAACAACACAAAAAATATATATTCTCAAAATATCTTCTTTTATGTTTCACAGAAGAAAGGCAGACATGCAGGTTAAGAACAACATGCGAGTAAATTATAACAGAATATTCCGTTTTGGCTGAACTATCTCTTTAAACAGAATCGGCTGAATGAGTTGTTGAATATTAATAGATCTTGGTATGTAAAATTAGGTGTTAATATGCTCATGTTTATGACTGCAGTATCGTAATGACTTAACCGTTTTTGCAGCTTAGGCCTGTTTCACACCCCACTTGTAAGGAGTGCATAACCAACCGGACTCTATACAGAAAATACAGGTACTTTTTTTGAGTATATCCTTTAATAACATCCATAAAATAGAAAATTTGTATGGACAAGCATATATTTTTTTTTTTTTACAAAAGACAGGGAGAAGTCAACTGTCATTAATCATAATTTGCAGAGGGAGGAGGATCCTCCTCATATCTAAATCATGACTACTTTACACAGACCTCAAACTGTAACTAACCTGCATAAATCAGTGCAAATTATGTTTATAAGTGTGTAGTACATTCTAGAGAATTGTGAGGTCTATTTGTTTGTAATCTTTTATTTAAAAGCATTTTGTAAATGAAGCCATAGGTTCTGATTTACTGTATAGAAAGTGTTTGTTTGTCTGTATAGTAAAAGATAAACTAGCTACATGGGTTTGTCATGTGTTTGTGTTTTCTGAAGGAAAAATAGGCTGATACTCTACTGTGAAACAGGCCTAAGTTTGAATATTTGCTCCGAGTGGACTGGAAAGGGAACTTTGTGTTGTGAACATTATAGCACATAAAAATCTTAGGTCAAAAGAGCAAAAAAATCTGTTCTTTTAATGCTATATATGTCCTTTAAGTTTATATTGGAAGTTATTTTATCGGTGAGCTGATATTCCAGACCCTGCGGCTCTTGCACATGTGGTTTGTTTTGGAAAGATCCGCTGAGGGGTCAGTGTGTTTGTAGTAGCTGGTGGTCTGTGGTTTCAGCCACTGAGAGTTTGTGTCTAATTGTGGTTTAATGTTTATAAATGAACAGCAGTGGGGTGACGTTAATGAAGCCCAACAGCGCTGGTGGTTGAACCATCTCTCATTTGGGCCAACTTAGATTCTCTAATGATGAATGGATCAGAAGACATTCAACACAATATAGAGCTACATTACCCTTTTCATGTTGATTTATCTCTAAGACAATTACTGAGATGAGTTTTCTCAGAAATTCTCTCTCCATCGCTTTCTTTCTTGCTCTGGCTAGCCAGTGAATGCTCATTTAAAGGAATAGTTCAGCCAAAAATGAATATTCTGTCATCATTTATTCACCCTCCAAACTCGTATCGCGGTCTTTCTTCTGTGGAACACAAAAGAAAGAATCATCTTTCATGCAGAACTCTGTCTCTGAGCTTGTGCGTCTGTTATTAATGAAAATATTGTGGAGATTAACATTGACAATTGACACAAACAGAAGGAATCTTTCTCTTTCACTTAGTGAGCTCAAACAGCCCTTCCATAATGTAACTAAATCCAGTATTTGCAATGCTATCTAATGGATTTAATCTGTCACAACTTGTGATTATTAATTAAGGAGCCACACATGCAGACAACAATCTCAAGTACTATGATAAACAGACATTAGCAGATAATAACCATCTGTTAAAAGCTGAATGTTCCACTGAGACATCAGATTGTGTGATTTGTGTAATGTGGCATATGGTTTAAGATCTTCTCGGTTTTGTATGCCCAAACTTGTAATCACTGGAGATGTGACATCAAATAGAGGTCGAAAGTTCAGAACAGAGTCAGGGTGACCCAAAAACCAGCGTTACTGAGATCCCAGACCTCCTTGATCACCACTATGCCCTTAATTGCTTCTGGGACTGTCTCTGTAGCTTTTATTAGAATGTAATTGCTATATGACTTCTATAGCCCTGTTTACACCTGGTTGCAACATGATATTTTTGGCTTGCCAATTATCTCTAAATATTGAGAAATGCAATTTTAATCTAAAAAAGTTAATAAAGAAGATGTTAATACCAGGTGTAAACAGGACCTAAGAAAGATGCTTTGCAGTGTGACTAGAATAAGACTGGGTTTCTTGACATTTGTCTCTTTATTAGAAAGTAGAAAATGATTGTTGGGAGAAAGATAGGATAGGATCATTATGTATATGTATGTGTGTGTGTTTGTGTGTGTGTGTGTATATAAACACACGTGTGTCTGAGAGAATTGAAGAGTTCCGCTGAAATGAGTGGATGCCCTCTCTCTGACCCCTCAACAAGATGACCTACTTTACTGACAGAACATTGTTCTTCTGTCGGGAACGTGCTTCTCCTCTCAGTCTTTTTTTTTTTTTTTTTACTCATTTCTTTCAGGATATAGCTCCACTGCAAGTAGGCTACTTTCTCAGTGTATTTAGCAACCTACAATTAAGAACCAAATTTGTGTTTAATTTATTCTCCTCCTCCTTGTTCTAGGGTGTGAGCATTAGGTTTGAACATGTGAAGTAGAAATGTGCAGATCAGCTCTAACATCTACCTGAATCCACTGTTAAAAATAACTCATCCACCTTCCACCCACTTGAACCTATGATTTTTTTTCTGATTTGGATATCCGCATCCGATCGTCACATTGCAATTGCACAAATTCAGTGTGTAGCATGATGATATGGTGACATATTGCTTTTAAATTTTACTTTTAAACATTTGTTTAAAGTAAAAGTTCTTCTTTGGCAAAATTACATTTCCTTAAAGAGTTTTTCCACCAAAAATGAAAATTCTGTCATTAATTACTCACCCTCATGTCATTCTAAACCCGTAAGACCTTCGTTCATCTTTGGAACAAAAATTAAGATATTTATAGTGAAATCCGAGAGCTTTCTGATCCCCCCCATAGACTGCAACGTAATTACCACTTTCAACGCCCAGAAAGGTAGTAAAGACATCGTTAAAATAGTCCATGTGACTACAGTGGTTCAACCTTAATGTTATAAAGCGACTAGAATACTTTTTGCAGTAATTAGTTTATTCACAAGGTGGCAACCATGCCCTGGGGCTATTGATTTATAAGGTAGTTAAAGAAAAACTGCATATACAGAACAGACTGGAACGCAACACACGCAAGCTACAGTGACAATGGAGGCCTACATAGATGAGAGATTATGTGAAGATAGAAAGTAGCCTCATTTGTACAACTCTAGCATGAAAGAATAAAAAGATGTTTACATGGGTTGTAACTCGTGGCAAGAGATTGCTCAAAACTGCGCAAGCATCAAATGCCTATGTATGCGTATGAGTAAAATGAAGTATACTTTGCAAGGCTGTGCATTCGACTCAGGGCTTCAGAAAGCTCTCGGATTTCATCGAAAATATCTTAATTTGTGTTCCAAAGATGAACGAAGGTCTTACGGGTTTGTAACGACATGAGGGTGAGTAATGTGGGTGAACTAACTTTTTAATAACCTAAACACAGGCTTTACTCCCTTCAAACTTAAATTGTCACTTCCTGAACACACACACACACAAAATTAAACACGTTCAGTTCAAGCAAAAGCTGGATATAGGCGCTATTAGTTTATTGTCATATACATACAGCGCTTCACAGTCGTTACATATCACAAACCCAGCACTTGATTTGTCCTGGTTAACTATTTTAGTAAAACGCTCCCACTTGCCTCCACTGCGTACTTTAATGAGAGTCTGCCAATTAGTCCCTGACGAACAAATTAAGCTTCAAATATGTTAATGTTTGCATCATGTTGGAAAATACCCTTATCAGAATAATTTAACTTTTGTGTTTTTAAGTATTTGTGTAAGCTTTTTTTAAGATGAATTTGAATGTTGTTTTTTATTACTTGCCCCGCCTAACCCGTGGATATAACCGCGATCCCCGCATCACTTATGTGAGGGCATGAAAAAAGACTGTTAAAAAAAACAGTAAGCTGAATTGATGTTTGCTACCTACCCAGGCATCTGCTTTGCAAGTTTTTTTTATTTTTTGTTTTAGTGTTATTTATATACTATTAAATTATGGGGTTGAATGCTTGATTCTGATTGGTTGACAACAAATGTGCGGCACATATACTAAAAACTGAAGCCAAAGCATTTCGATCACCCCCTGGTGGTTGGCTGTAGTATAGGTCATAAACCCTGCCCTCTCCATGAAATCAAATGGGTCGCAAGCCAAACTAAAAAAATCCAATTACTCTTCAAATAATTTTTTTACAAAGATGGTTTCTTATTTTAGGCAGTTCTTGTTACGCAGACTCAGGCTCCATATTACGTGATCAGCATCGACTATTTCTGGGATATTTTGGTTTCATTTTTCCAAGTGAAAGTGGAGACACATCGTCCATCTTTTTTTACATTCTATGGTAAAAAAGGTAGTAGTAGTAGTTCCAGGCAAGTCTTCCGTGCACATTCTGGGTGCTTGCTGTCATGCTAAAGGACGTGTGTTTAAACTCGCTGCAGCATGTACTAATGTGTGAGGCGAGTACACGCAAAGAGGTACAACACCGGTATGAGCTCTTGAAGCTCCGCCCTCTTTTTGAAAGGAGGCCAGGAGCACCAGCTCATTTGCATTTAAAGGGACACACACAAAAACTGCACATTTTTGCTCACCCCCAAAAAGTTGCAATTTTAACATGCTATAAAAACTGATCTGTGGGGTATTTTGAGCTAAAACTTCACATACACACTCTGGGGTCATCAAAGACTTATTTTACATCTTGTAAAAAGGGGCATCCGATGTCCCCTTTTAACTGTTTTAGTTAACAGTAACAACACTGCATCTAAAGAAATATCCTAACGGAAATGGCACTTCATAAGTTAGCGATTTGTCAGAAGTTTTTGTTAAACCACGTTCGGCTACCGACAGTTTTACTGGTGTGAGGCACTTCATATTTCAGAGAGAAGAAGTGACTCCAGTGTGACATTAAAACTGTCCCCCCGTGCGCACAGCTACATGTTCAAATTTAATTGGTTCTGTTGTCGACGCTCATGCTCAGTCATGCTGTGAGCTCTGCCTGTGCGTGTGCATTTATAAGACATTAGTTTAGAAATATTATCTCACTGTCTGTGTTGTTAATGGCTGCTGTAGAGTGTGTCACTCAGATGAATGAGTCATTATGAGTTCATATTTGAACGTCGTAACTCATAATCATGACTTGGATATAAATATGAGCTGATTTTATCAGGCGCACTTTGTGGGAGTTTCCTCAGCCTGTGTATGATGGTTAACAGTGTTTTCTGTAGGTCTGTTCGTGTCACATAATCTGAGTGACATGTAGAGAGGTACAGTGAAGTGTGTGAGGTGTCGCTAACAGACTCACTGCTTGAGTTACAGGAAGTACAGAGAGCCAATTGGAGCATTCATGCCAACAGATCTCTCTCTCTCTCTCACTCACACACACACCTACTCAATCTCTCCTGTGAAGACATTAGGCCTGTTCCAAACACTAGTGAGCTGCCTACTCAGCCATTATGCTGCTTTTTAAGATAAATTATTTTGGCTAAAATTGCAGGCAGCATTGCATATATACTTCAAGGAGAAAGGAAAAAAAACATAACAATGTTTAAAAGCTGCGTTGTGATAGGGTGTTCAGCAAACAAGCTAAAAAAAAAAACAGAACTAAGTTTTTATAAGCTGTTGACCAAAAAAACAATTGTTTAAGGACACAAAAGTGGATACAGGCAATTGAGACAGAGCGCAACGTGTCATATTACTCTGAGAACTACGCCCACTGGTGGAGAACGTAATCGGCGACAGGAAATATAATATATAAAACTGACATTTGGATATTTGACTTAAAGTGTTAGTTCACCCAAAAATGAAAATAATGTAATTTATTACTCACCCTCATGCTGTTCCACACCCGTAATACCTTTGTTAATCTTCGGAACGCAAATTAAGATATTTTTGTTGAAATCCGATGACTCGTTGAGGCCTCCATAGCCAGCAATGACATTTCCTCTCTCAAGATCCATTAATGTACTAAAAACATATTTAAATCAGTTCATGTGAGTACAGGGGTTCAATATTAACATTATAAAGCGACGAGAATATTTTTGGTGCACCAAAAAAAACGATTTCAAAACGCTGCTTCAGGAAGCTTCGGAGCGTTATGAATCAGTCTATCGAATCATGATTCGGATCGCGTGTCAAACCGCCAAACTGCTGAAATCACGTGACTTTGGCGCTCCGAACAGCTGATTCGACACTCTGATTCATTATGCTCCGAAGCTTCCTGAAGCAGTGTTTTGAAATCGGCCATCACTATATAAGTCGTTATTTTGTTTTTTTTGGCGCACCAAAAATATTCTCGTCACTTTATATTATTAATATTGAACCACTGTACTCACATGAACTGATTTAAATATGTTTTTAGTACCTTTATGGATCTTGAGAGAGGAAATGTCATTGCTCCCTATGCAGGCCTCACTGAGCCATCCGATTTCAACAAAAATATCTTAATTTGCGTTCCGAAGATTAACGAAGGTCTTATGGGTGTGGAACGGCATGAGGGTGAGTAATAAATGACAGAATTTTCATTTTTTGGGTGAACTAACCCTTTAACAGTGACAAAATGTTTACTGCACACGTAAGCATACTGAGGCATACTGAGTGTCAGGATCCCACAATTTACCCATTCTTCCTGCTTCTTCATGCTTCACGTCTTATTGCCTATGTCCACTTTTGTCTCCTTAAAGGCTGGGTTTTATGGTTCAGTAGCTTATAAAAACTTAGTTCTGTCACACAGCAGCTTTTAGGCATTGTTCTGTCTTTTGTTAGAAGCAAAAAATTACAAGGAGGCAGCTTCACACAATACAAAGTCAGTGGAGAGAGTTGGATTGTTTTCCCCCCCTGGTGTAGGCGTGGCCTAAATGCACTCTCTCTCTATGCCCTTCTTCCTATTTCGGACCAAAAAAGGAGAATTTTTTTTTAAATATCCTCCTTGCTCTCATCCATATTAATGGCAGTGAATAACGACCAGCATCAAGCTTTAAAAAAAAATGACACAAAACTATCACAGAATGGTCCGATGCTCCACGTGTCATATATTCCAAGTGTTCTGGGTTATACAATAGGTTTTGGTAAAAAAAAAATAAAAAAAGTGAAATTTAATGTATTAGTTTACAAAAATCCTGACCTTGGCCATTGGTCTTCTCTGCATGGTTGCACGTTTGTGAGACTCTTTTAGCGCTGCAGTTCACTCCAACAAATAAATTGTGAGAAATCAAGACTAAGAAAAACCTGACATAAAAAATAATCCATGTACTTTCTTCTCTGAGGTGAATATATCCATTGTGTTCATCATAACAAGAAGTTATCGCATTCATTTGTCAACTGTCATTCTGACTGTCATCCGACAACTGGAATTCTGGTCTGGAGATATTAAACTCAGTGAAGAAAATACAGATACTTTCTAGGATTTGTATTTCATGTCGGTTTTTATTAATCTTGATTTCTTACAGCTTGTGTTCTTTTTCTGGGTGAATCGGAGTGAACTGTGGAGCTGATAGAGTCTCACGAATGCGCTGGTGACTTCTCCCAACATTTAGTCTGCTTAAATCTATACCTGCAAGATTGGAACAAAGTACCTGCCCTTCGTTTTTTTCTTTTTGGTAATCGGTTACACTCAAATATGCCACTACTTCCATTTCATTGCGACTTTAACACGCTAACTCTAAACTCTGTTGAAGTCAGCCATCGCACCTTCTGCCTTGGAAGACGATTGGAACATAGAGGTTTGGAACAAAGTTGTCTTTTTCACTTAATACTTTCTTATCCCTTCGTTCACATTGTCCCTTTGTCTCACTAAACAGGCCTTATGTTAAAGTTTACATGACTGTCAGATATAGAAATGTTTCTGAATGTAAAATCTCTCTCCAGTGTCAAGACACTCATCGGCAAAGCAGATCTAATGATCAGAACGGGGAATCACTCTGGACCAATCGATCTGACACACACACATCTCACACATGATTCTGTTAGCAGAAGTAATGAGAAATCAATAAGTACTGACTTCCTTAAATGCACAGGATTAATACTATTAGGAGTCAGTATGCTTTGTACACACACACACACACACACACACTCACATATACAAATACACACTTCTTGCTCGTAAACCACCAGTCCATTAGCCTTATCTTTTGGTCACATTAATAAAAGCTCTTTACCCGCAATGCACAGTGCCGTAACCCTGGCAACCACACCACACAAGTCTGTCCATCTATGCCTAACGGTAACCAATGGAAACCACACACGTTCGCTCACATTATTGACTTCTGTAATCATGGCTACCACATATAAACCACTGTATGATCCCCATTTATACCAGGATATTTACATGATACATGATGTTGATTGTTGACATGATATTGCAAAATGCTTAAAGGACTTTTTTAGTCCTTTATATTCCTTCAAGGACTATGATATTCCTTGAAGCACTTTGAAATATCTTGTAAATCATGCAAATATCATGTATCATATAACTTTCATTGTAGAAACCAATAATATTATCATGGTACAGTGTCCATGTGTAGGATTTTCTGTGGGTACAAAATTCTCTGTTTTAGGGTGATATTGTTGATAGTGTGCATATTATATGCAGAAATTAGCATTAACTTCTGTTTATAAATATATAAAATAAGTTTTGTTCTTTGTTCATGATACCTATTGCATTAACTAATGTTAACATGCCTTATTGTAAAGTATTTAATTTATGGAATGAAAGCACTCAAATTTTTGTGTATTGCTCCGTGAGTTTATTTTTGTTTTACTGCGAATTCTGGGAATCGAAACCACACTGCTCATGCTCACACTGCTCATGCTGTAATCTTTTAATGCAAGTGTGTGTGATATGTGAATCCTCTGTTACACTTGCTGAAGGTAGTGAAGGAAAAGTAGTTTGACCAATAGCGTGCAGGCATTGTAATTGTGGGGGTGCAAAAATGCAGAATCAAATATGCATAGAATGTATGAGGACTGTAGAGAGCATGTCAATAGGAAGACAAAGCAAAAAACTGGACATTTTAGGCAATGTAGAAATTCCGACCTGGATGCTTTTTTTTTTACGGTTGAAAAAGAGGATGTATTGTCACTCTAATGTGTTTGCTTGTCCATTGTGCATTGTATATGTGATAGTTCCATGGTCCAGTGGTTTCCTGATGACTTTACTCCAGTCAGTGTGAGAGTAGTTCAGCTAGTGTTTTTTTTTTTTTGCTCTCTCTTTCTCACCAATACAATTCAGGAAGAAGTGATGATGGACATATTTGTGGAAATGTCATCTCTCTTGTTCCTATTGTCCCCCAGAGGACATTATAAGTATCTATACTACTGTGAAAGTCACTCACGCTGAAGGGAATTTTCATTTATAATCATTAAATTCTTTCAAATGTAATTATATTTTCTAGTCAGGTTTTTTTTTAGAAGCAGTCCACCTCCTTCCCGTTTGTACTGCTTCTTGCATCATTATTATTGCTCATAATATTACATTTTAAGGCATCCTTGACGTTTATGCTACAAACATGAATGATACTCAAATTGTGCAGCTTGTGGAGCAGATGCGCTACTTGGTACAGTTTCAGTAACTGAATGGCATTTTTTGAATACATATCACGGTGCTAAATAATTAACATTTTCATATACTATGTTGTTTACTTGATGTTACAAAGTATTACAGTCATGGTAGTGTCTAAGAAACTGTGGATGGAAATGCCTTTGTACATTTTTGTAAGTTTATAAAGGTCTTTGTGTGGGTTTAAAAAGAAAAAGAAAAAAAAGAATTGTTGTTGTGGTGGTTGTACTGCCATTTAATGTTTCTTTGATTGTTTCCAAAAGTCTTAAGTCTGTATATTCACATATTTGCTGTCTGTGGTCAGTGTTGCCAAGTGTTCATTTTTTTTCTGCAGAATTGGGCTACTTTTACACTGTTGCCGTGGGTTTTTAAAATTTTTTTAATTTAAAAGAAGGGCCTATTCCCATGATTGATTTTTATCCCTCGGAATGCGATTTTTACTGATCCAGAGCCTGTTTTTTTAATTTATTCATTAATGGTCCCTTTTCACATTTCTGGGGTTCTCAGAAGTGGAAGTCATCATAGTTGGGTAAAATTCTCGGCGACAGCAAATATAATTTTTATATTTCTATTTGCTCCAATAGAAAAAGGAAAAAAATCCACGGAAAGGCATTTCCACAACCTTCCAAAAGAGGAAAAAAATATAGAGAAATGTCAAATTTGCAGCAGTGTTCATTTGTTTTTTTGGAATTTACTGCCAATGTAATATAACAGAGTATAGTGTCATTAATGTATATACAATTTTTGAAAAATGAGAATATGAAAAACTTGACTGGATTTGCGATGTTTATAACTGTGTAGATATATCATCACAGTCTATAAAAAGGGTCCTTTGGACTTAAAGTGAGTGAAAAATGCAAGTGTTTCCGCAATAAACAGATCAGAAACACATACGTACACATCCTCCTATCTTCAAAGGTGAAGTCTGTCTGCCACTTTGCTACGCAGTGTCTCATGGGAGCTGAACCTCACTGACTCTGACAGTGCTGAAATCAATCATAACTGTTTATCCACACACAGGTCTCTGTGACTCTGTGTGTGCGCATCCAAAGGCCTCTTGAGCCGTTTACTAGACAGATCCCACACAAGCCTAAACAGCACCTCTGGACCTCGACCATCTGTGTGTGTGTTTGTGTGTGCGTGTGTGTGAGAGAGAGAGTGTTTATGTGAAGGTCATTCTTTGATGTGACTGAAACTCAAGGCTCAATGGACCACTAGAGTCATTCCTCACACACTGCCTGAAGAGTTTATGCTCCCGTATGTTTCAAATTAGCAGCACATCTGACATAAACACAACGCCATCATTTAAACAGATACTCACTATAACCTTCAAACCCCTTTAAAGACGTTTTCCTACTGTGTCAATGGACATCGATCCATTTTGAGTGGAGTAACTCGACTCTCTGAAAGTCAAATGCAGAGTTAAACGCTTTATTAAAAAGAAGTGTAGTGTGATTGTCTGTACAATTAAAGTCCTGACAGCTCTAACATTACCAAGAGTTAATGACTTCACGATGGTTAATTGAAGCTGTCAGAACTGAAAATCAACTTCATGTGCCTGCATGTTTAAACGTAGGGGAAGAAAAGGAAAAAAAAAAAATTAACTCGGGTATTAATCTGAGATGTGTATTTTAATATTTTTCAAAGAATCTCTTATGCTCACCTTGGCTGTATTTATTTAATCAAAAATACAGTAAAAACATTAATATTATTTCAATTTATATTAACTGTATATTTGTAATATATTTATTGATTTTCTTAAGCATGAAAGTATCTATTGTGTGTGTGCATTGTGGTCTGCATTGTTTGCCAGTCTTAGTGCGTTTTTTTTTCTTTCTTTTTTTTCCTCCTCCTACTTTTTTTTTTTTTTTT
>RJVU01073245.1:138548-150966 GCA_003731715.1 Anabarilius grahami
ACTCGCAGTAGAACTGTTAGCTGGCAGGATTTAATGCCTGTTCTCAATTTCCAGTGAGCACAAATACACACAACCTTCACTGAGATTTGTGTCTGTTTGTGTTTAAGTGCGTATCAGTGGCTATATTGCCATACAGTAATGTCTGCACATATTGTTTCACTCAGAGATTGAGAGAAATTGAACAGAGACCCGTCAGACCCTTCAGTCAGCTGTGACTTGCAGAAAAGCTAGAGTTTGGAGGTGGGCTTTATGATTTAAGTCCTATATTTTTGAATGAGAATACAACATTTTTATATCATGGTTATGGTTTGTGTTTATCACAGTTTAGTTACTTGTTATATTTTAATAATTTGTACTGAATTGTTTATATTTGTTTATATTGGAATACATTTGTAGTATGATTCTTATGTTTTCATCACATATAGAGTCTTTTGTTGCCTGAATCAACATCTTCAAGTGAAGCCAGTTGGAAAATTACCAAATTGAACATTAGTATGTGAACAGAGATAATATATATATCATTATTTAATATTTATATTATGGCCAATAACTTATAACCAGATATAGAAAGAAAAAAAACGAGTCTTGGTATTAGCTTCTAATCTATCAGTCTAATCAGACTGATGCCAAACATTAAAAAACAGTTATTAGTCAATACCAATATGGATATAGATATATTGTCTGGTTTTTATGCTTTCATGTTTATATTTTCAACAAGGCGTTGCGTTCACAGCAGCATTTTTGACACTCTTTCCATTTGTGCACTTATAGCAAGCACTGAACTGCCCAAAATAATGTGGTCTATCCATTTCAACAGGAAAGCATGGTTTCCACAGCGATAGTGATTCTTATGTGCTCTAATGGCGACTGGAGGTCTTTTAAAGTACATTAAAACCGATGTTATCACAATTCCTCACATCACATGCACACTACTCTCAAAACAAATTATGACCCGTGAGGAGACCATATGTCTCCAAATCTCCTTTCACATGCCAGAAGCTGTTTACATATTGATATTAGATGCTGCATTATATGCTCGGCTGGAACATTCATTCCTTTTATGAAGAGAGAAAGGTTTTGTCTGCTCATATCTATCTTTTTGTCTATCAGTGGTTTTAAAAGCTTTGCTGCATGACTGTATGCAGAGGCTTTGCATCCTCTAGATGTGCTATTTTAGTAATGACTCCTGCAGATCATAACAGTCATTATAATCAGACTTCTCCCTCTCTGCATATCACTCTACCCAGAAGGCGAATGCTAGATGAGGCTGTGAAAGGATGAATGCTTCATGAGGCTGTGAGACGGTAATTTGTAAATGAGAGAGGGTGAATGTTAGATGAGGCCTTGAGAGGATGAATATCAGGTGAGGCTGTGAGAGATTGAATACTAGATGAGGCTGTGAGAGGAAGAATTGTAAATCAGGGTGTGAGAGGATGAATACTGGACGAGGCTGTGAGATAGTGAATGCTGGATGAGGCTGTGAGAGAGTGAATGCTAGATGAGGTTGTGAGGGTGAATGCAAGAGGCTATGAGGATAAATGTTAGGTGAGGCTGTGAGAGGCTGAATACTAGATGAGGCTGTGAGAGGAAGAATTGTAAATCAGGGTGTGAGAGAGTGAATGCTGGATGAGGCTGTGAGAGAGTGAATGCTAGATGAGGTTGTGAGGGTGAATGCAAGAGGCTATGAGGATAAATGTTAGGAGAGGCTGAATACTAGATGAGGCTGTGAGAGGAAGAATTGTAAATCAGGGTGTGAGAGACTGAATACTAGATGAGGCTGTGAGAGAGTGAATGTAGATGAGGCTGTGAGGAAGAATTGTAAATCAGAGTGAGAGGATGAATACTGGATGAGGCTGTGAGAGAGTGAATGCTGTGAGGATGAATGTTAGGTGAGGCTGTGAGAGATTGAATACTAGATGAGGCTGTGAAAGGGTGAATGGTAAAGGCTATGAGGATGAATGAGGCTGAATACTAGATTAGGCTGTGAGATGGTGAATGTTAGATGAGGCTATGAGAGGATGAATGTCAGATGAGGCTGTGAGAGGCTGAATACTAGATGAGGCTGTGGAGGAGTGAATGTAGATGAGGCTGTGAGAGGATGAATGCTAGATGAGGTTGTGAGAGGGTGAATATTGAATGAGGCTGTCAGAGTGAACGCTAGATGAGGCTATGAGAGTATGGATGTCAGATAAGGCTGAGAGGATGAATACTGGATGAGGCTGTGGGGGAGTGAATGTAGATGAGGCTGTGAGAGGATGAATGCTAGATGAGGTGAGAGGGTGAATATTGAATGAGGCTATCAGAGTGAATGCTAGATGAGGCTGTGAGAGGGTGAATGCTAGAGGCTATGAGAGTATGGATGTCAGATAAGGCTGAGAGGATAAATACTGGATGAGGCTGTGAGAGGATGAATGCTAGATGAGGTGAGAGGGTGAATATTGAATAAGACTATCAGAGTGAATGCTAGATGAGGCTGTGAGAGGGTGAATGCTAGAGGCTATGAGAGTATGGATGTCAGATAAGGCTTTGAGAGGATGAATACTGGATGAGGCTGTGAGAGAGTGAATGCTAGATGAGGCTGTGAGAGGATGATCATCGGATGCGGCTGTGAGAGGATGAATGTTGTTATAGTTACAAATGTTGTTATAGTGGGTTGGACCCTTAATCATATCAATGATGAATTTACAGTGAAGTGCACATTTGATTGACGCACTTTCTTGACCACAAAACGGCAGCCATTATAGAGAGCTGAGGAAAAATAATGGGGTAAATTAACTTCAAGTGCCCACTTAAATGGTTTGTGTTTTTCATACACGTGTGTTTACCTGTGAAAAGTCCTTTTAAACAGATCTGGTTTCATCCATTCTCACTCCCAACTCTCTTTTCTGTTCATTTAAAGTAATGAAAGAGACAAGATATTACTATGCTTTCATTTTTATCCATGGTTGGTGTGTATTGATTATTTTGACCTGATTCTGGTGCTTTGAGCTCACAGCTGTTGGATAAAAATGCCAGGAGGAAGTGGAGCAGTGTTGACAGTGATGATGATCTTTTAAAGTGATACTCCATCCAAAAATGAAAATTCTGTCATCATTTACTCACACTCGTATCATTCCAAACTTGTATTACTTACTTCATGTGGAACACACACACACACACACACACTCACACTTGTTTTTGTGAAATGTGGGGACATTCCATAGACGTAATGGTTTTTATACTGTACAAACCGTATTTTTTATCCCCCTACACTACCCCTACCCCTAAACCTAACCATCACAGGAAACTGTGCACACTTTTACTTTCTCACAAAAACTCATTCTGTATGATTTATAAGCCTTTTGAAAAGTGGGGACATGGGGAATGTCCTCATAAATCACCCTCTCCTTGTAATACCTATGTCATACCCATGTCATTATACACATTTGTGTCCTGATATTTCACAAAAACATGCACACACACACACACACATATTTTGAGGAATTTCTCAAATGTTGTTTGGTTCCAGTGTCCTTCTAAATGATATTCTTTTGTGTTCTGCAGAAGAAAGTAAGCCATACAGGTTTGGAATGATATGGTGCATTTTTATAATACTTTATGAATATTTTTTTTTTACCCTTGTGGCTGGACCCAGAGTCATTTTTCTGTGTTATTTTTAATGTGTTTTTAATCAATTTAAAGCATTATCAGGCATACACACAACTAATACACTGCATTCATTCATAACACAATAGTTCCACTGTAAAAGCAGTTTGCCCTCGAGTTTTGGGGGGAAAAGGGGTTCAAAAATAGATCACATTTATTTTGTTAATGTTTCTGCCTAATGTCTCACACACAAGCAAAGAAACTAGCTATCTGGGCACAAACAAAGACATGAAAAATGTTACATTTTCATAAATGTATTGGATTTTCTGGATTTTGTGTCATTCTGTTGTAATTCTTTTATGGTGATCAGTCATATTTAAAGTAGTAAATGAGTACTATTATTATTGAGTGTTATGCTTTTAGGTTTGCAGGGTAACTTTAACAGGTCACATAAACCTTTATACTCAAGCATAACTGCTAAAATCTCCTCTGTGTGTCAGCATCACGTGTAGAATAAATGCGTGTTATTCCAGTGAGTCAGGCTGATCTGAGAGTTATGCCACTGTTTTAAATGGCTCCAGCTGTTGGCAGTGAAAGAAGTAATCCTATGATGGGGTCAGAGGGACATCCTGTCCGGCTCAAACTGTATCTATGTGTGCACACCCTGGTAAAAAAAAAAGAGAAATATGTCAGGACAGAACAAACGTGTTTAAGTCAATGCAGCTGACAATGGAAATGTAATTTCACACAGGTACTATTACTGCCGTGTCAGCACATACACACACACTCACACTGGCTTTCTTTGTTCATCTGGGCATTGTAATGCATTTAGATGTTGCAAGGTTATTCTTTTAGCCTTTCCGGAAACATTACAGCAGTTCTTCATTGATTCTCTTATTGGATTAAATGGCTCCATGGTGTTGATGTATTTGTGTGTTTTTGATGAGTTTGTATTGATTGGTGTATGTTTTAGATCAGGTCTAAGTGTTCCAATGCCAGGAGAAAGAGTTTGGTGGTGGTTTTAAAATTAATGTTTGACCTATATGTATTTTTGTGTATGTGTCAGTGGCGCCACTGAGCCGCTGCTGAATCTGCACTGACATGCCAAATGTGAGAAATTATATTTCTGTTGTGAGTTTGCAGTCTGAAATGTGACAAGATAGAAAGACCGGGGTGCTGCGAAATAATGCTAACCGTTGCTGGGCTCAAAAACAACCATATATCGTGACTAGTGTAGTCTGACTCATGAACAAATGACTCTTACGAGCCAGTTCTTTTAAGAAATTGCACAAAAAGACTTGCTCGTTACAGTTGGTTTGAGTCAGTCTAATGAATTCTTCACAGAAACTAATTGAATCCCTCAGAGTGAACATTGAATTAACAACTTGCATGGAACCGCATGTCTTTTATCTTTAGATGAATGTTCCTTATGTGTGTGTCTATGTATGGGTCAATGATGTGACGGGTCATTTTTTTGTCCAAAGGCCTTGATAATAATAAAAAACAAAGATATGACATCCAAAGTATGTAAGGTAGTACAACTAGATCTCTTTTATCGAATCCAAAAGGTTTTAATTATATTTTGCTACATATAAAGGTATTTTAAAGATTTTGAAGTGGCAAATAGTCATTCGGTTTAACCGTCCAAAGGCCAATACAGACACTTCATTAGTGAATAAAATATTTTAAAATGTAATAAATGTATATATTTTTTATTCTGGCATGATTTTATAACATCATATATCAACAGTGCAAAATGGTATTAAAATTATATGTAGAAGTCGTTGCTTTGTTACGAGAAAGAATGTCATGAAAAATTCATTTCATTGATGTCATGTCGGAGTAACCGATATAAACGGAGCATTTTGGATCAAGTCATGCGGTCAGTATCATGTGACAGGATGTGACATCATTCAGACACCTGCAAAGGACCGCATGGTCGTGAAGCAAAGTAACTAACTCTCTCTTAACTATTTGAAAAATTCATGTTTTAACTTGCTCATACGCATGTCCTGAAACATCAGATCGTTTGGTACAACCGCTATAAAACATGGAAAATGTTGTAATATTTTAAACTTGTACTAAATATAAAATGTTTGATTGTCCTTTTGCTGTGCTAGCTAGCTAGATATCAGCCTGTTAGCATTTTTTGAAAATATCGTTATTCGGTAAAACTGAAATTTTGGTTAAACCGAATAACTTTTTTGGTGACAAATTTGGTCCATCTTGTAAAACATAACAAAAGCAATGTTAATTGATTATAAAAAACCACATAATCTCATTGTTAATACTTAATAAAACTTCAAAATTATTTATATCTCCATTGTTTTTTTCACACTTTTAAAAACTTTATTCGTCAATGACCCATATATATATAGACACATGCATATTTGCTGATTAGTCTGCGTTCTTAAATTATCTTCAGTCATTTCCTATAACAGAGTTTATATTGCATCTGTGTGTTTTAAACTGGACATCTGCTCATGTGTAAAAATCCCCAGTTGCTGTCTTCTATATCGTAAACACACTCAACATGTGATCATGGAATTTTAATAAGAGGAAATCTGTCTGGTTCCTTCTCACAAGCACACATATGCGCGTCTGAACTGTAAGTATATTGACCGTGTCTGGTGAATTCTTCTGCGGATTTTCCTGATCTGATCTTGTGGGTTATAGAAGCCCAGAGAGACCATATCTGTTGCCCATTTAGGTATCTGGACCATCTGTGCACCGTGTGTGACACCTTGACCTTTGTTCTCATGAAGGTAGTGGAGCGTAACTAGGTGACCTTTTAGACAGGGTTGCACTTCCAACACCTGTCATCCCAATGAGTATAGGATCAAAGGGATTATGATGTAATGTTCTAATGTCTCATCTTGTGACCTCTTCCTCCTGCTCAAACAGGCTGACGCCGAGCAACCACGACCGAATTCAGCGCTTGCGCCAGGAGTTCCAGCAGGTCAGGCTGGAAGAGGTGGAGCCAGATGATCACCACCGCTCCTACAGCTTGGAGCAGCCCTGGGTGAGTGTGTGAGCTGTGTATGTGCACCCATGATCACTGGACGTATGCCCATGGCCTCTGGGAACTCCCAGGAAGGACAAGACAGTCTGAGGACTGGGGCGGTTACGTGCATGACCTTCAGGCCTGGGATAATGCTAACCGCTAACCTGAGACCACTGCATGCAGGAGCATGTCACTTTTGACACTGACATTATCTGCTAACAATGCTAACATCGCCATGTGTTCATCCATCTGGACTGTTCACCCATCCACTCATCTGTTCAACCATATCACCGCAACCTTGACTTCGGCAGATCATGAATTAAGGCAAGAACTGTGATTGGCTGAGTGTGTGTGCGTGACATGAAAGAGTGTATGTGTGCCTGAGTATAAAAATCAACGTTTTAGACTGAAATTGTTTAGTATTTAAGCTATTGAATTAAAATCCAGATCATTAGAATCTGGATCGAGTGTGAACTCAATATGATCTGGATTCAGATAAATGTAAACCTCTTTTGCCTATAAAATTATGTACAAGGTCCTAATTAAAGGGATTGTCCACCTCAAAAATGAAAATTGTGTCATGATTCACTCATGTCGTTACAAACCTGCATGACTGATTTTCTTTTGTGAATGCAAAATTGTTCATACAATGAAGGTCAGTTGTTATGGACCCCATTAACTTTCATTTGTATGGGCAAAACAGTTCAAACATTCCTAAAATGTCTTCCACAGAAGAAATAAAGACATCACAGGTTTTAATCAACACGAGTAAATGATGACAGAATTTTCTTTTTTGCGTGAACTATCTTTAAGTCAGGAATGAGTTGCACTTGAAGATCATCTTCTTTAAAAAGGGGTCTTGTCTATTTCAGATACTCTTCTGTGTGGGATGTTTTTAACATTATTCATTTGTAATCATCTTTCCAGGGAGAGAGTTTCAATGAACTGTTACATACGGTATTATGTGTATTTTCCTTAATGTAAATTTCTCTTTTTAAGTTTTTCATCTTCTTAACTTTTTCAAACACCTTTAATGTATGGAATTATTTTTGTTGTCTCGCTTTGTAATGGTAGTGATCATGTAGCTGTATTAAATAACGTCTTAAATGTCTTTTCCCTTCCCCCTTTTCATCCCCAAATTTTTCCCAGTTTTCAAACGTCCAAAATCCCCATGATAAATCTAAGCCCTTTTTTACTATGCCTAAAAACCTTTTTTGTAAAACAAAAGGCAACAGAATAAAGATGGGTGGTTTTCTTTAATGAGTCCATTTTGTTTCTTTAGCCAAATTCAGCTATGTTTCAAACATGTTTTTCTCTCCAAGAGATGACAGGTGAGAACAAACAGAAAAATTTCCACTTTTTCCTGACCACTAACCATTTTTCATGAGTGTTTGTGTGTCAACGTTAACATCATTGGCTGTTATAAATCATATACCGTTACTGCATTCGTATCAGACCTTTAATGCCGTAATCTGTTTAGCAAACAAATTGTACGTTCCTGTGACACTGATGTTGTTTTAGGCAGTGAAGTGTGCGTGCGTGTTAATGAACTGGGCTAAATGACCCGGCTCCACACATCCTTCATCCTTCAACACCTCTGTCTCCACGGCAACACGGCTGGCAAGCTGTGTCAATCAATCCCAGCATGCTGTTCTCCTTCATTAGAGTTAATGGAATTCTCCGTGTGGATCGGCTCTTGATTGAGCATGCCTGGGATGGCATTCATCTGTTTGACTGAGCGTGACGAGAGCAGGGAACTCAATGTAAATGTTGCCATAAAAGAAATGGATTCTTATGGGTCATGAGCAATTTACCGCAGTTACACTGTTCTGAGTGCGGAACAAAGCCGTCAGTATGTGTGTGAGAGAGAGGTGGTGTTAAATGAGTCTTTTATTGTTTATAATTACACCCTTATGTTCTGTGCCGACCAAGTGTGAATGTGTGTGTGTGATTTCTTAATGAATTACATTACGGAAGTGCTTCATTATTTTATCACTACAAATACCCCTCACCATAAAATGAACTAATATTCACTCAATGTTCAACTAGCATCCACCTAACATCCAGCTAACATTTATCTAACGTTCATCTAACATCTGCCATATGTCCTCATTCCAGCCTCACCGTTGTGTGCATAATGTATGTAGGCGAGTCCCTATAGCTCAACCAGTAGAGCATGTCGATCGCAACGCCAAGGTCATGGGTATGATTGCCAAGGATCACATAAACCGATAAATATAAAGCGCACTGTAAGATCTTAGAGGGATTTAACTAGCACCACAGGAGATGAAAAATGTATGAGGGTTTATAATTATCTAATATTTTAAGTAGAATTTTATTGTAAAAGTATATATTTTTATAAATGCAAAATCAGATATTTACCTATACTTGTGTTTTGTTTACTTTTGTAGTTTGCTTTTGAAAATTAATGTCAAGCAGAATATAGAGATAAATAGATCTGGAATAATTGCAAATCTTTTTAATGATGTGGTCATTTGAATAATGGACAATAATTTTATAACAATTATTGAGGGCCGTAATGTAGCTGTAATTTTGTTATGAAGAGTAATAACCAACTCCATGAATATTTTATGGGTTATAATCTACTCTAATGGTTTCATTAACCGCAGTAATGCGCTAAAGGTCATAGGACTGGTAATAATGTTGCATTCAAACACTCATTTCGGCACTAATGTCACAGACCTCTACACAAACAAAACATCAATGAAACCTGGTAAGTGCTTAGCTTAAGTGTTTGTTTGTCTGTATGTTCATAATGTTCCTTCCATAACTCCATAAAGTTTTTCTCTACTGAACTTTTACCTGTTTGTGTTAAATTGACATGGTAAAAACTCTTGTTTCTGTTACAGTCGCAGGCTTCATCTGGCCGTCATTCGGTGTCTGTGGAGGTGCAGTTACAGAGGCAGGAAGCCAGAGATGCTTTCACACATGCTCAGAGACAGTACAGCTCTCTGCCACGGTACGTTTGTTTGGAATGTATTGAAATGGTGCTTGTTATTTATTGGGTGAAGCACTTAACCTCATGAAAGTGACATGTGAAGGCCAAATATGGTAACCCATATTCAGAATTTGTCCTCTGCATTTAACCCATCCAAGTTAGTGCACACATATTAGGAGTAGTGAGTAGTAAACACACACACACACCCGGAGCAGTGGGCAGCCATTTTGCTGTAGTGCCCGGGGAGCGATTGGAGGTTAGGTGCCTTGCTCAAGGGCACCTCAGTCATTTCGTGCAGGTATTGAGAATCAAACCCACACCCTTCGGGTTACCAGTCTGACTTTCTAACCATTAGGCCATGACTGCAAAATTAGGAGTTTTGTAGCTTGTAGTCCATGTCTGTTAGCTGTAAGATATGATCAATATGATTTTTTTTTTCAAGAAATTAAAGGGTTAGTTCACCCAAAAATTAAAATTTTGTCTGTAATTACTCACCCTCATGTCGTTCCAAACCCGTAAGACCTTTGTTCCTCTTCCCAACACAAATTAAGATATTTTTGATGAAATCCGACAGCAATGTCATAATCACTTTCTAGGCCCGAAAGGTAGTAAAGACATCGTTAAAATAGTCCATGTGACTACAGTGGATCAACATTATGAAGCGACGAGAATACTTTTTGTGCACAAAAGAGAAGAAAGAGAAGAAATTGTTGAATGAATGAATTGTTGAAAGTTGTTATTTTTGGTTTTGCGCACAAAAAGTATTCTTGTCGCTTCATAACATTAAGATTGAACAACTGTAGTCACATGGACTATTTTAACGATGTCTTTAATACCTTTCTGGGCCTTGAAAGTGGTAATAACGTTGCAGTCTATGGTGTGGTCATAAAGCTCTCGACTTTAATTTTTTTTAATATCTTTAAAAATATCTTTAAATATCTTTCATTTTTGGGTGAATTAACCCTTTAATACTTTTATTCTGTAAGGATGCATTAAATTGATCAAAAGTGACAGTAAAGGCATTTATAATGCTACAAAAGATTTCTATTTCAAATAAATGCTGTTCTTTTCATGAAAGAATCCTAAGAAAATGAATCATGGTTTCCACAAAAAAATTTAAACAGCACAGAAATGTTTCTTGAGCACCAAATCAGCATAATAGAATGATTTCTGAAGGATCATGTGACACTGAAGACTGGGGTAACGATGCTGAAAATTCAGCTTTGCATCACAGGAATAAATTACATTTTAAAATATATTAATATAGAAAATAGTTTTTAAATTGTAATAATATTTCACAATATTAAAGTTTTTACAGTATTTTTGACCAAATAAATGCAGCTTTGGTGAGCATAAGAGTTTTTTTTTTTTTTTTTTTAAAAAACATTATATATATATAATAAAACATTGTAGTGTATATGCTAGTGTACACCCAAAAAATCACAAAATTCAGTTTTAGCATATTTATATTCTTTCTCTTTAAGCAAAATAGGCAAAAATATTGAATAAATTTAAAAAAAATAAGAATAATAAAAAAATGTAATAAAAAATATTGAAAAATTAATTCGATAAATTCCTCAACATGATTATGAAGGAATTTTTTCAAAATTAATTTTATTCATTTTGAAAGTGTCTTCCTTGTGCTCATCAATAATACAAGCTGTCTAGTTTTTTTGCTGGACTGTGATGTAAACTAAAGGATATTGGCCTGCTTCGTGTTTCAATATGAACAAACTATTAGTGTCTTTAAGAACATATACACAAAGCTTCTCACCTTTCCCATTTCTCCCCGTGTGTAGCCACCCTCGTAAGACGCCCACCCCAGCGACAGAGAGCGAGTGGGAGAGGGCGTGTCCAGCCGGAGACAGTTTCCAGGCAGCTAAGGACAGCGGACGCTACTCCAGCTACCAGGGACCTCGTTCAGTCCCGCGCACCGTTCCTCGTCATGGCTGCAGGAATGGCCTCTCTGTTCCCCCAGGAGCCGGCGGTACTTCAGTGGGTGGAGGCTACAATGCACGTGTCCTTCTGGAGGCCCAGGAGCTCCTGCGACAGGAGCAGAGACGCAGGGAACAGGAAATGAAAGGAAGAGGCCCATCAATGCGGCTGGACTACGAATCACAAGATTCTAAAGGGCCCCACAGACAGGACATCCCACCGTCTCCTTCCCAGGTTGTCCGACTCAGCCGTATACACACACCTGAGAAAACACGCTCGTTTTTATCATGAGAAAATAAGGAAGACCCTTTCTCCTGTTTTCAAAGAGGCAATCACAAGCAAAGGCTCACTTACAAACAATTATTTGTGTGCCACTTGTATACAGACTCCCCGAGTGCCTTTTCTTTATGAGGTCACAGTGGTCCTGCCCAGTCCGACATTGGCTCATTGGTGCGTCTAGAGGCAGAAGTCTCTTGGTTCGCTGTGAAGACCTTCATGCTCTGACAATCAGCCTGTTCCTCTGTAGAACCATGTAGAACTCGCAGTTTGCACAGGTTTTGATGAAGTTTTGTGAAGTAGAGCTTTTTTACGATTTATCCGATTAATTCTTACACATCAGGTAAAAGTTGTCCGTTAAACTTGTATTTGATGTAGTCAGGGGAGTCGCTAGTTTTGGGGAAAAAAGGGACTGAGTACAGGGGGCCCAGAAATCCTAGCGACACCACCGGATGTAGTCACATGTTTGAAGAACTGGACAAATCTAGGTACAAAATACAAAAAGTCTCCTGGGAATCCAGTGAAAAGAGAAAATCCCAAAAATGCAATGGAAAAGAAGAGAGAAAGGAAATGGGGTCACAGATAGCAGGTCCTTAATTGATGCTCCTCATTAAATTTTCAGAGCTCTTTCACACACAGACACAGAACCCACGACCCAC
>RJVU01073245.1:151133-165265 GCA_003731715.1 Anabarilius grahami
ACCCACACTGTAATTTTCATCACACACACCAGCTGCCCTTGTATTGACAGGCCACAGCACTGTGTGAAAGTTCAGACAAAAAGATTGTCTTCCCTCCTCCCTGAAACATGTATAAATGCACACACACAGAGGCTGTGTTTTAAATAGCATATTAGCATACTACCATTTCTGTAGTATGTATAATATGCACTGTATGTATGTATGTATGTTTGTATGTGTGCTGGGTTGCCAAGGCCCCTTGCGTGTATGCGCACGTCTGTGTGTGTGTTTAAAAAACCTAGCAATGTGATTTTACACATGAAATGAAATAAAAATGTATAACTTGTGTACACACTTGGGGTGTAACAATATATCGTGTCACAATATATCGCAATACAAAAATGCAACAATATGTATTGTGGATAGTTACAATATGCATTGTGTATAGTTCACCCAAACTGAAAATTACTGTGTGAGAAAAATTCACACAGTAATTTTTTTGTCAGTACTACATTGAAGTACTACATATGTGACCCTGGACCACAAAACCAGTCATAAGTCGCACGGGTATATTTGTAACAATAGCCAACAATACATTGTATGGGTCAAAATTATCGATTTTTATTTTATGCCAAAAATCATTAGGATATTAAGTAAAGATCATGTTCCATGAAGATATTTTGTAAATTTCCTACCATAAATATATCAAAAATGTATTTTTGTGAGCGGATACACATTGCTAAGGACTTTATTTGGACAACTTTAAAGGCGATTTTCTCAATATTTGTGTATTGAGATTTTCAAATAATTGTATCTCAGCAAAATATTGTCCTATGCTTACATCAATGGAAAGCTTATTTATTCAGCTTTCAGATGATGTATAAATCTCAATTTCAAAAAATTGACCCTTATGACTGGTTTTGTGGCCCAGGGTCACATATAATGTTGAAAATAATGTACAATAATGCAATAGGGGAAATATTTGTGTGTCCTGGTAATGCCAAATGTCTTATGCACTCAGTGACTGAGTGCAAGCATATTCGTCTAAAATAATTCTGTATTTTCAGCTTCAGAATCATGAATATTCTTTATTCTGGTGTCACCATTGTCCTGTGCATTGGGTTACCAGCACCAAGTCCAAGCCTATTCATTTCCACCCCCAATGTAATACCAAATTTAGTATTTTAATCAACAGTGCATTTTTTGTTAACCTTTTACCGTATGTCTTGGAGTATCGCAATAATATAGTGTTGTAATATGTATCGAATCATGGCATGATTGTATCGTTACACCCCTAGTACACACATACATACAAACACACACACATTTTTTTTTTTTAAAGTCTCTTTTTCTCACCAAGGCTGCATTTATTTGATCTAAAATTCAACAAAAACAGTAATTGTGAAATATTTTTACAATTTAAAATGACTATTTTACTATTCTATTTTAAAATATAATTTATTCCTGTGATTGCAAAGCTGAAGCAGAACCATTACTTCAGTGTCACATGATCCTTCAGAAATCATTATAATATGATTTGCTGCTCAAGAAACATTATAATTATCAATGTTGAAAAAACAGTTGTGTAAAATGTTCTTTCAGGATTCTTTGATGAATAGAAAGTTCAAAAGAACAGCGTTTATCTAAAATTAAAAACATTTATAATGTAACAAAAGCTTTCTCTGTCACTTTTGATCCATTTTTTAAAAAAAAACAAAAAAATTCTTGAACGGTAGCATTTACAGTAATGTTACAAAAGCTTTCTATTTCAGATAAATGCTGTTCTTTTGAACTTTATTCATATATATATATCTCTGTACACATATAGCCTATATTGAAGCTATACATATTTTCATTTCTTGTGTACAAGTACATATGGCCCCCAGTGGAAAAATAATATTTACACAATTATTTTATATATATATCTTATTTGTTCAAACTATCAACTTGGGACTTTCTTACACATAATTGGATTTAAAATAACTGCACAATGTGCAGTACACTAGTATTCCATTTCAAAAACAGCCACACACTCCTCTGGAGCACATTTTAGATAGATTGATTAACTTTATTGATCATTTAAGTAGAAAGTCATTAACTATTCACGTTCTTACAGCCTGTGCCGCAAGCATCACTTAAGCCCCGCCTCTTTGCATATCAGCTCCGCCCCTAACAGCTGCCGAAATGGTGAATCTGCATGAGAGTGATGCGTTTGGAGTTCTCAGACTAGAACTTTGAGTCTCTGATAGTTCTGGGCTTTGAATCAAGAGCTCCCGTTGAGCTGAAACACTCTGAGACTGGAGTGTAAGAGGCTAGGTCAGCGCTCTGTGTGTGTGCGTGTGTGTACTTGCGCGGGGGCAGTGCCATATGAGCCAGCCGATGCTCGTTTGACACATAACAGTGGGACACATGGTGCGCAACACACACTACTGCCCAGGCACAGATGGTTGGGTGCGTTCGGTGTGTGTGTGTGTGAAAGGATATCAAGATGATAACATGAAAAGAGCCTCAGTACGACTAAACAATCAAGACAATTACTTTTTTTTTATTATTGTCGTCTTTGTTCCTCCGTATCCAGTATGGAAATTTGTTCCTGATCTTGCCCTGCTCATCCTGTTTTGTATATTCACCCCTTTTTAACCTTTTGAAATGAACAAAACCTCTTTTGCACCTTTTTAAATGTCAGATTTCCAGATTGTAACAATTTTAATGAAGAAGCATTAAATTCGTGGCGCCTTTGACACAGGTTCTTTTATTTATGTGTGTATCCTAGGCTAGCAACCATCTCCATATGGTGTTCTAAAGGTCAGAGGTCATGAGCGGGCAGAGATATGGAGTTTCCAATGGACTCATGTCTGATTTTCTGTATTTTTTGGTGTTAGTTTGTTTACAGGACTCTGTACAGGGTTTTTTGGTTTTTGTTTCTGCCTGTGTCTGATATCTTGTGTTGTTTATACGCTGTTCAGAAATTGGTGATGTTTAGAAACACAGCAGCTGTTTGGACTGTACAAAACTCTTGTAAAATAAAGGAAGGGGATGCCCTTCTGTTTGCCGTACACACTGTGTTTTGTGTGTGAGAGTGTGTGTGTGTGTGTGTGTGAGAGAGTGTGAGGGAGAGTTCTGCGTCATCCATTAATCATCCGCTTTTTCCCCCTCCAAAAGTTGTTTTCGTGTGTCCTGGAGTTATTTTGATGCCAGCTGTCCTGATCATGAAATGTTGCTGATCTTGTTTGCACCTTCTGCCTTTTTTTTTTTCTTTTCTTTTTTTCTGCCTTTGAATTTTCATTTGCTTTGCATAATTAGTCATTCTGTCATTGATGGAGAAAAGGTCATTGGGCTCAGAGGTCAGTCAAAATAGAAAGTCTGTCAAGCTTTCACTCAGTTTACCTTCTGATATGCCACACATACTCCTTCTTACTTCTAAAAAATCATTACATTAAAACAAGAAATGAGAAATATGTTCAGAAGAAATACTGCAGCAAAAATATTCTCATCACATTTGGATGCATTAAGTCAAGTCAAGTCAAATTTATTTATATAGCGCTTTTTACAATTGGTAATTGTTTCAATGACTTTTGATTATGTTTTAAGACATTTTTCAACAGCAAGAAAATACAAAGATTTTTATATTCAAAAGTTTGGGGTCGGTAAGATTTTTTGAATAGTTTTTTTAAAAAAGCCTCGTGATCAACAAGGCTGCATTTATTTGATCAAAAATACAGTAAATTGTAAAGAAAAAAAAAAGTTAAATATATCGTTACAATTTAAAATGACTGCTTTCTCTTAATAAATTTTTTCTATTTCTGTCATGGCAAAGCTGAATTTTCAGTATCATTACTCCATAATCACATGATCCTTCAGAAATTATTCTAATATGTTGATTTGAAGCTCAAGAAACATTTCTTATTATTATCAATGTTGAAAACAGTTGCGCTGCTTAGGGTTAGTTCACCCAAAAATGAAAAAAAATGTCATTTATTTCTCACCCTCGTGTCGTTCTACACCCATAAGACCTTCATTCGTCTTCGGAACACAAATTAAGATATTGTTGATGAAATCCGATGGCTCAGTGAGGCTTGCATTGAGAGCAAAGCCTCACTCTCAAGGCCCATAAAGGTACTAAAAACATATTTGAAACACTTCATCTGAGTTCAGTGGTTCTATCTTGATATTATAAAGTGACAAGGATACTTTTTGTGCACCAAAAAAACAAAATAAAGACTTTTCAACAATATCTATCTGGGCCGATTTCAAAACACTGCTTTGGAGCTTTACAAATTGAATCAGTGAATCGGAGCACCAAAGTTACGTGATTTCAGCAGTTTAGGCGTTTGATAGGAGATCTGAATCACTGATTTGAAACAAAAGATTCATAAAGCTCAGAAGCATCATGAAACAGCGTTTTGAAATCAGCCCATATAGATATTGTTGAAAAGTCGTTATTTTGGGGGGGTTTTGGCACACAAAAAGTATCTTTGTCGATTTATAATGTTAAGATAGAACCACTGAACTCACATGAACTGTTTCAAATATGTTTTAGTACCTTTATGGACCTTGAGAGTTTGAATGGCTTTGCTCTATATAGAGGCCTCACTGAGCCATCGGAATTTATCAACAATATCTTAATTTGTGTTCCGAAGATGAACGAAGGTCTTACGGGTGTAGAACGACATGAGGGTGAGTAATAAATGACATAATTTTCATTTTTGGGTGAACTAACCCTTTAATATTTTGTGGAAACCATGGCTGCGTCCGAATATGCCTACTTTCCACTATATAGTAGGTGAAAAACAGTATGCGAGCAGAGTAGTATGTCCGAATTCATAGTATTCATAAAACGGTATAGGTGAAAAGTACCCAGATGACCTACTACTTCAGGCGAGATTCTGAAGTGCACATTCAATGGACACTTTACTATCCCATGAGGCCACGGGAGAGGATTTATGAATGGCAGTGAAGTGTCGTAGGTCACATGACAGTGACAATATGGTGGATATAGTACGTCCGAATTTCATTGATACTATCCACATTCATACTATATAGAATATACTTTTTTAATGGTTGCATAGTCAGTTTCAAAAACCAAATGTAGTACCTACTATACAGTATGTGATTTTGGACACAGCACAGGATTCTTTGATAAACCGAAAGTTAAAAAGACCAGCATTTATTTGAAATCTTTTGTAACATTATAAATGTACTTACTGGTACTTTTGATCAATTTAAAGGGTTAGTTCACCCAAAAATGAAAATTCTGTCATTAATTACTCACCCTCATGTCGTTCCACACCCTTAAGACCTTCGTTTATCTTCCGAACACAAATTAAGATATTTTTGATGAAATACCAGTGAGGCCTCCATTGCCAGCAAGATAATAAACACTTTCAGATGCCCAGAAAGCTACTAAAGACATATTTAAAACAGTTCATGTGACTACAGTGGTTCAACCTTAATGTTATGAAGCGACGAGAATACATTTTGTGTGCCCAAAAACTAAATAATGACTTTATTCAACAATATCTAGTGATTGGCGATTTCAAAACACTGCATCATGAAGCGTCGGAGCTTTACGAATCGTTTGTTTCGAATCAGTGGTTCGGATCATGTATCAAACTGCCAAATTCACGTGATTTCAGTAAACGAGGCTTCGTTACGTCATGAGTGTTTCGAAATTTCAATGGTTCACCACTGGGGGGGCGTGACTTTGGCAGTTTGATACGCGCTCCGAAACACTGATTTAGTTTTTTTTGGCACACAAAAAGTATTCTCGTTGCTTCATAACATTAAGGTTGAACCACTTAGAAGGATGAACAGAAACAAGAATGAAAAGAAAAAGATGGAGAGAAAAAAAGAAAGAGGCAGAGAGCGTTGGACTGGAGCAGATGGAGCAGCCCATTCTCCAGATGTTTGAAGGTGCCACTCTCACCTGGAACCTAGCAACAGATGCGCTAATTACACACACGGACACACACACACACTTTCTTTTTTTTTCTCACATTCATTTTTCTTCTTTCTTGTGCTTTCTCTCACACACATAAACAACTAGATTAAAAAACGGAATATTTCTCACTGGCACCCAAAAGCAATATCCAAACGTTCCTGACTTTACTTTTTTTCCAGTTTTTTTTTTTTTTAAGTATTTATGAGAGGGCCAGAGAGGTTGTCTGTTTCGGCATAGTAGATGTTTTTGCTTGCGTTTGAGGTTTATAACTCGTAAATGAAAAAGGGCTTATTCTGACCATGGGGCAGAGCACACACACACACACACTGCAGGAGAGTCTGACAGGCTCATCTCTGAGACAAAGTGGTGTGCAGGGGAGCAAATACCGTTTGGAGAGCAAATTCAGGAGAAGCAAAGCCAACTGTTCTGCCACAGTACCTGAACGGGTTCACGTTTAGCAGAGACTCGTTTCTGCTTCACTGGATCTGTGGCTTGATAAACTGGGTAGTTCAGATAGAACAGAAACATTCTGAGATTTTTAATTAACAGTTAATGTAGATAAAGAGCTGTTAATATCTAGAAAATAGAACAGTATTGAGTTTTATAGTACAGAATTAAGTTCTAGCACTAGACAATAATAATTAAACAATCAATAATTAACCATTTGATCCTAAGCAGCCTTAGTATTATTTATATATTGTATATGCTATTTTATATTTTCACTTCTACTTTTAGAATTTTTGTCCTTTTTATTAGTTTTTTAATGTCTATATAGCTTAATTTATTTTTATTTTAGTTTTAGTAATTTTAGTACTATGACTTACACTTATTTCATTTAGTTGCCAAGGCAACATGTATAACTTTCATTTAAGTTTGTTTTTCCATCTAATATTTGCATTCTTTTTTTATTTCAACTTCAATTACTGGAAGCTATTTTTAGTTAACAATACAACACTGATCTCAAATTATTGCCCGCAAAGTGAGCATGTGTATATTACTCCTTGGATAGACCAATGAAATGAACCTCCATGCCTTTTCTAAAAAACTTTTTAACATGTTAGTGAAAGTATATGTGGTTTATTTTTGGTCACAGTTGTAACCGGTGGGAAATAACAGAGAGAAAGAATCAAAATTTGCTCAGTTGCTCAATAAGACCCAAAAGAAAATTGCAAACAATAAAGTAACATGATTTTAATATTTTTTTTACCAGCAGCACATATTTTTTGGGAGGGAAAAAAGAAACCATAAACCAGTAATAAATGCCTTTTTTTAACTCTGCATTTTTATAATGGAATTAATCAGTTACATATTTTGAAAAAAATAGCTCTTAATTTTTCCACTGGTCACATGTTTTTTTGTGTTTGTGTTTTGATAGACATCATTTTCCAAAGCGGCAAACTGGAAATAAAGGGATAGTTCACCCAAAAATGAAAATGCTATCATCATTTACTCACCCTCAATTTGTTACAAATCTGTATGAATTTCTTTCTTCTTTTGAACACAGAAGAAGATATTTTGAGGAATATGGGTAACCAAACAGCTGATAGGCCCCACTGACTTCCATAGCATGGGGAAAAATACTATGGAAGTCAATGGGGCCCATCAACTGTTTGGTTACCAACATTCTTCAAAGGGCCTGTTTACACCTGGTCTCTTCATGCGTTGTCTCTGAACGGATAGCTATCCGATCGTGAAAAGACCAGGTGTAAATGCCCTCCGAAATGCATTCAAGACACATTTAAGTCCTATCACTCAAACCACTTCAGGAGGTGGTCTGGGACACATTCCAGTCAAAACTCAGTTGTTGAAACCCCATATGTAAATTTTACTCCTCCCCAAAATGCTAAAAAATAAACATATGAGAGCGTGTTATAGGCTAAATAACATGTTATAGCCAGATATGACAGCGCTACTGCATCACGTATCGCCGCAGATGAGCAGCTAAGTATCTCTTCAGCAAGCTGACATAAATACTGCCGCAAATAAAACAGAAAGTAAGTCGCAGACGCTCAAAACACAATCATCTTCATTAAACGTAATGAGACTAAATGATCTTACCAGTGCTGTTGCTGCGCTCTCTCCTATTGCAGTCTTTGATCTTGAAATTAGCTGATGATCAATAAATGCAGCTCATATTTCTTGCTTTTTGCCGACGTGAACTCCATTAAATCTGCATATATCGAATTGAAGATCGTATTTATATCTGTTTTGCTGAGACGCATTTATGTGGCCAAGTGTAAATGGAATCGTTTTGATGAATCACATAGCTATCCGATCAGTAAAAACGCATGAAGTGACCAGAAACAGGCCCAAAATCTTCTTCTTTTATGTTCAGCAGAATAAAGAAATTCATACAGGTTTGGAACAACTTGAGGGTGAGTAAATGATGACATTTCATGTTTGGGTGAGCTATCCCTTTAACAAGCTGTGATCATGTGACTATTTACATGACACAAGGTCAGACTTTTATTTATGGTTGGTATAGTCCTTTTTGACCCTTCAAATTTTAAACTTCAAGGGAGGCGTTTTTTGCTGTTAAAAACATGAGACTCAGATAAGTGGAATGAGAAAAGCGCAAGGTCTAGAGACGCATTTTTTTAAAAGTTGAACTTCTTTTAACTTGAGCGGCACATTTTAAGAATGCCGTGTCATGCGCAAGCGAGATGCAAGCGCAACGGTTAAAGACATCCGTCTAACACGTGTTTACATTGGAAAAACAATGGAAAAGCAGCGCAGTGGAATGGAAAACGCATTCTGTTTGCACTGCCCCTAACTGTTCATTTATTTATAACTTGAGTTTGAAACTAGAAAAAGATTAATTCAGTATTCAGCTACTGTCATTTCCTCCGGAGATCTCACACAGAAAAAGGAGATACTGTGGGGTGTGTGATCTGTCATGTGAGGGTCAAAAAGGATAAAGAAGCCAAGAATTGTATAGTTTAGAGGACAATGGAGTGAAAGAAAAGAGAAATATAGAGAGTGACAGAAAGAAAGAGTGACCTACATTCTCAAAATCACCATTCATTACCGTTTATTCACAATTTCTTCCCAGTGTTTTTCCATACTACAGATTTAATGAAGATGCATCTTGTTTTCAGATCCTGATTGGACACATTGCAGCTTCATTCATCCTGTCAGAGTAGCGCGGTCTTTCTGTTTATCTCTGCCCTTCATTTATCACGCTATCCAGTCAGTGAATGAATAGTCCTGCTATTGTGGGCCGCAGAGAGAGATTTCAGAGGTTAATGAGCACGTCCACAACGAGTCAGAGACAATCAGCCCACCACGGTACGCCTCGCTCTCTCGCTCCACGCTAAAATAGTCTCTCTGTCAGCGTGGTATTGTCTAAGACTCTCAGTGGCCATTCACTCCACTTGAAGAGATTGACTCTCACAGCTGTAACGCAGCCAATAGCTTCAGTCCTCTGCAGCGGTTGTCAATGAAAAGTGCTCTTATTAGATTTCCAATTTCAGCTTTGCTCAGAAAACCATTTATGAGATGGGGGAAGGGGGCGGACACATGGAAGTGCATATAAAAAGAACAAATCTCTGATTTCCAGCTTTATAATACATCATTTTATTACACTGCTCAATGGAGCACTTGATTCTGATTGGACTATTGCAGCTTTCAGATATTTTTATATAATGACTTGCTAGATTCATGTCTTTCAGATCACTCGGTGGTCTTCCTTCTGACATAAATAATTTCAAGTCAAATCAATATTTCATATTTTATTTATTTGATAAGTAGCCCTCATTTGATTATGCAGAATAATGTGCAGTTGGCAGAAAATAAATGCTTTTTTATCAAAATAAACAATCAGCACCTGTAAAATGTTTTAAGTGTTTAATTTTAATGGTTTTCTGCCAAGAACATTCAAGGATTAGTTCACTTTCAAATGAAAATTACCTCAAGCTTTACTCACCCTCAAGCCATCCTAGGTGTATATGACTTTCTTCTTTCTGATGAACGCAATCGGATATATATTAATAAATATCCTGGTGCATCCGAGCTATATAAAGGCACTGAGTGGGATCAACGAGTATGAGCTGAAGAAAGTGCCTCCATCCACATCCATCCATCATAAACATACTCCACACTGCTCCAGGGGGTTAATAAACGTCTTCTGAGAAGAAGCGATGCATTTGTGTCTGGCGGAAGCTAGATATTTTACTTCATAACTTGTTAAATATGGATTTTTTTTAGACAAATGCATCGCTTCGCTTCAGAAGGCCTTTATTAACCCCCGGAGCTGTGTGGAATACACATTTATGATGGATGGATGTGGATGGAAGCAGTTTCTTCAGCTTCATACTCGTTGGTATCACTCACTGCCAATATAAAGCTCGGATGCGTCAGGATATTTATTAATATATCTCCGATTGTGTTCATCAGAAAGAAGAAAGTCATATACAGGTGATTGACGAATAAGGTTTTTAAAAGTGTAAAAAAAACAACATAATGGAGATATAATTAGTTTTGAAGTTTTATTAAATGTTAACAATGAGATTATGTGGTTTTTATAATCAATTAACATTGCTTTTGTCATTTTTTACAAGATGGACAAAATTTATTAACAAAAAAGTCATTCGGTTTAACCAAAATTTCGGTTTTACCGAATGACACTTTTGGTTATACCGAATGACGATATTTTAAACAATGCTAACAAGCTGATATCTAGCTACCTAGCAAAAGGACAGTCAAACATTTTATATTTAGTACATATTTAATATTTAAGTTTTTAAAATATTACAACATTTTCCATGTTTTATAGCGGTTGTACCGAATGACCTGATGTTTCGGGACATGCGTATGAGCAAGTTAAAAAATGAATTTTTTCAAATAGTTTAAAGAGAGTTAGTTACTTTGCTTCACTACAATGTGGTCCTTTGTAGGTGTCTGAATGATGTCACATCCTGTCACATGATATTGACTCCAAAATGGTCCCTTTATATTGGTTACTCCGAATAACTTCAATGAAATTCATTTTTCTGGACATTCTTTCTCATAACAAAGCACCGACTTCTACACATAATTTGATGTTGTTATATGATGTTTTAAAATCATGCCAGAATAAAAAATATATAAATTTACTACATTTTAAGATATTTTAATCACAAATGAAGTGTTTGTATTAGTCTTTGGATGGTTAAACCGAATGACCTTTTGACACTTCAAAATCTTTAAAATACCTTTATATGTAGCAAAATATAATTTAAACATTTTGGATTCAATAAAAGAGATCTAGTTGTTCTACCTTACATACTTTGGATGTCATATCTTTGTTTTTTATTATTATTAAAGCCTTTGGACAAAAAAATGTCCCGTCACGTCATCGACCCATACACCTTGGATGGCTTGAGGGTGAGTAAAGCTTGGGGTAATTTTCATTTGAAAGTGAACTAATCCTTTAAGTGGCGACCCAACAGAGTAACAAAATGTTATTGTACAAAGGTAAATAAAACAAATAAGCCTTAAAATCAAACCAATAAATACATTTATTATAATATTACTAATGTGTTAAAATAATATTTAAGATTTTTAGAAATAGTATTTAATGAAGTCTGTATTTCCTTGTGTAGTTTTTCATGGGTTTCAGAGGATGTCATGCAACCTGTTTATATTGATGTCTGCATAATTTAGAAATCTGTTATTTTGTGTCAAAAAAGTGAGTTTGATTGGACTTGCGGTCTTTGACGTGGGCAACAAAAGATGGTACGCCTTTTCTCCTCTTTTAAAAGTTGATAAGCCTATTTATTTAACTCATCAATCACATGGTTAGTTACATACTATTTATTATTTGAATGTAGAATTATGTTTTTCAGAAAAGATTTACAACCATTTTTTGAGCCACCATCTCTTTTACTGGCAGGAATTTGTCCTCATTTCTGATGTCTTCAGGCAAAAGTTATAGTCATATGATGCAGGAAGTGCTTTAGGATCATGACACAGTTTCTTTTGGGTTAAACTGTTTTCCTCTGATCAGGGATCAGTTTTGCTGTACATGGTGATGGAAAGTGAGTTCAGGATCGGAGCAGAGAGAATATTCCACCCCGGGGTAAATGTATGATCAGTAAATGGCGATGAATTTTTTCATTTGCTATGCTAAAAGCACACTGATAATAGGTCTGTTTGTGCTGAGTGCAGACTGCTATGCTTTACACAGACGACCCATCAGTGAAGAACTGTGTCACCAGTTACACATGACAGCTTTGTGTGTCACTCACAGTCTGGAGGAGAAACCTGCCAGCTGGCCAGATCGTGACACAGATCTTCTTCATACTCTGACAAAACACAAACTTTGGGTCTTTTGTTATGTGTGTTCACAGAAATCTTCTTCACTGTTTCAGTCAGTGAAAGTTTTGAATATTTGTCTAAATCTGTCTCTTACAAGGTAACCTGCAATTATAACTGTACGCAGGTGGGAAGCTGACGTGTCCTGCGGTGTGACATGCTTTGTTCCATTCAAAACTATTTTTAACAGCATTTTCTAAATCTTTTAGAATTATTATGCATGTGATTTTTTTTTACACAGCAGGACCATTTAAATGAACTAGTGAAGGTTAAAAGGTGTTAAAAAATAATGGAAAAACCCCTCACCATATCCCATTATAAACTCAAATTAAACAAATTAGTTCAATCAAATTAACTTTTATGAGTATTTAGAACTTTCTTTTTCTTTTGAGTTCACAAAACAGACTAATTTTAAGTAATCTGAATTGTTTAACTGTTTTGAGTTCTATGAACTTGTTTCATTTAATTTAGACAAACTTAAAGGTGCAATATGCAAGAATATCCAAAAACCACTAGGCAAGTGTTATATATTTTGTTCACTTGAGTACTTACAATATCCCAAATGTTTCCAACTATTTGTAAATCGTAAGAAAATTGCAATTTTAACCAAGGCTCCGGGGCGTGTGAGGAGTCGCCTGTCAATTGCGTCATACCCGCGTTACCCTCGGTTTCCGATTTTATTTTGTAGAAAGCATGGAAACACCAAATTTCGCTTTAATATATTACATGTTTTAATAGACAAGGGAACAAGCGGCGCCGGCGACTGTGGCATAATAAAAGTTCCGCTGCTTGCGGCATGTGTTGTGCAATCGCTCCAGCGGCCTCGTTTAGCTCCCACAACACTTGGTCCTTCTCTGCTTCATACTACAATAACGTAAATATCCATGAACATGATTTCTTCCTGAGTCCTATCCCGATTATTTCCACCTGCTGTGATATGAAGACCACATATCCCAAGATTCCGCGCTCAAACTTGGCGGCATCAAGCTACGCCTTTGTTTTGAATAGGCCTCTAGCGACCTCTAGCGGACAGAAAACTTTACATATCGCACCTTTAAATTTACCTGAAACTGGGCTATTTTCCAGCATGCTTTGCCATGGCACTCGAAAGGTAGAATAAATGCAAAAATTGTTTTCTAAAATTGCTAAAAGTGTTAAATTATGTTTTTTTTTGTGCAAGATTAATGTTAAGTGGGAGATTTAGGCCCAATCCCAATTCAATTTTATACCCCTTCCCCTTCCCCTTACCCCTACGCCTACCCCTTCCCCTTGCCCCTTGAAACAGAGTCTCAAGGGGTAGGGCTGAAAATATTCCCCTAAGAAATGGGACACCACTACTAGACCGTTACACGAAAACGTATGAGCCTGCGTGTTTCCTCAGGAGTCCCTGGTTGATACAGAACATACAATACTGATGAATAAGCACGCAAACTGAATGCACTTTTTGTTTATATCATGTAACGTACACGTATTTATGGACGTAACCACAACAAAACAATACATTAATCAGGCATGCGGCAAAAAGACAAGTCAGCTGCCACCGGATTTGAATTTATGTTGTCAAATCAACGCGGGTTTCAATAAAATATAAAAAAATATGTTGTGGAACTATCATAAAGTAAAAAACATTAGCAAACTTTTTTCATAGCGATTTTAACAAATCTTTTTTCGGAGAACATAACCGTATACATGAACACAAGATTAAAGGCAACATAAAACAAGTGATTATTTATTACTAAAATACTGTTTACCGTAAAAAAATACTTAATTTATGGGTCTCTCTGCTCGCTCGGTCGGCCATGTTGGAAATTTATCATACCCCTTCGTCTGAAGTGTGGTCCTGAAAAATCTTCGTTTGAAGGGCTACCTGGCCCTTCCCCCTACCCCTTCCCCTCCAACCAAATGAGAATTGGGACAC
>RJVU01073245.1:168633-186923 GCA_003731715.1 Anabarilius grahami
AAAAAAAAAAAAAAAAAGATTTATTAAGAATGTTTTGCAGTATAAAAATTCAAAAAGATTTTGGTTGTAAGTTGTCTTTATGTGGATAACCAGAACCTGGGTGTACTGTACCACTCAAACATTAAATCAACAGTATTGTTCAAAACTTTGGGGTCATTCAATTAAAAAATAACAATAATAATACTTTTGTTCATTTTTTAAAATTACATTTTAAGATAGGCTAGCCTAAACTAACTTTTTTTGTTCAAAATGAATAGCCTACAATTTAAATAATGAGAAAAAATATCAACGTTCTTCTTCCAAAACGTGTTTTTATCTTACTCTGATTCACTATGTTAAGTCTATTATAATATAAGTGTTTATATTTTAGACCTGACGGGATGGTTTTCGCGGGAAGTCGCGTACAAACGTCACTCACTCCTGCACGTCTAGTCAAATCCATAAATATACAAAAAAAATTGTTCCGGCTACTTTGACGCATGTATGGTGTCTGAGTGGCATAGCATAGGTAAGTTGGTTGTCATAACGCGCTAAATCTCGAACCTTTGGGGAATCCACCCGCCGTTTAAAAAAAAAACGCCTAACCGAGGAGAGTCTGCTGACAATGAACATCGGCTTGGCTTTTCAGAGATGGCAAGAACTGAAAGATTTGAAATGTTGTAAAAGTGACGCTAAAATGGTGTTTTTGTTACTTAGGTGAGCATGTAGGCCTATTTTATTGAACAGAAAAACTGTCATTTGCTTCTCTTTAAAAGAGTTCATTGTAAAACCTAAAAAGGTTTAGATTTTGTAAAGCATTATCTATCTATTGTGAAGGGTCATATTCATCCACACAGTCACGCGTGCCGAAGCACAACCAAAACAATGTTCTTCAATGTCAGTCGTGTGTTTCTGCTTTTTATTCAGCTCCAGCGATAGATGGATGCCTTTGTCTATGTAAGGGATTTTTCTGTAACGTCATAAGTTATTAGCCCACTTCTACTTATTACTTCCGAGTATGAATGAAACGAGTGTTCAGCTCCTGTTTAAAAAAAACAGCATATGCTGGTTAAGGTAGGTTTTGAAGCTGGTAAGCTGGTTTAAACTGGTTTATGCTGGTCAAGTGCTGGTCCTAAGCTGGTCCAGGACCAGCATTTAAGTTTTTTTTAAGAACGTCATCTGCATATTCTATGTTTCTTGAGCAGTAAATCAGCATTAGAATGATTTCTGAAGGATCATGTGACACTGAAGACTGAAGTAATGATGCTGAAAATTCAGCTTTGACATCACAGGAATAAATTACATTTTAAAATATATTGATATAGAAACCCGTTATTTTAAATTGTAATAATTCACAGTATTGCAGTTAAAAAACTGTGTTATTGATCAAATAAATGCAGCCTCGGAGAGCATAAGAGACTTCTTTCAAAAACATAAAAAAAAACTTTCTGACCCCAAACTTTTGAACAGTGTTGCTATACTGGGACTGGAACTGAAAAGAAAAGAGACCAAAGGGTTGCCCACATTAACCATTGGACTTCACAGTTATATTTCCTCTCATGTTGGAATAAGCAGGACACAAGAGACAGAGGTCCAAGGGCCAAGACTGACAGGTTATCGCCTCTCAATCAACTTCAGAGAACATAGAATATTCTCACAAATAACAGATTTTGCCCAAGAGAGGCAATTGAGTTTTAAAAACGAATGCAAATGTGCACTGCATGAAGAATGGAGCAGATTTAATCTAGTATATCTCGAGGGCTGTTTCTTATTTCTGTCTATCAAATATTCAGGACTTGATTTGACACATTTGGTAGTACAATACTAGAATGCCTAAAACTAAAATGTGTCTTTAAGCTTGCAGGGAAACAAGTCTGTTTGGCTGCGAGGCGATAAAGCATTTTAAATGACACCTTTGTGAATAATTCTATTATTATCTATGTTGTTAGAGTCCGGCCTCAGGGAAAAAGGCTTTTAGACTGAGCTTCTCTTGTGGCACACAGGCACAAACATATTGTCACATGCTGAATGCTAATATTCAAACTAACTTTGACACACTGTCTTACTGGATGTCCACATCTCTCTATCACACACACTCAAAGGATGCATATTTCTTTGACTACTACACAGACTAGTTATGAAGCCTGTCAGGTTGATTAGCATCCATGCTAGCATCAGCGCTAACACAATAAGTCAGCAGAAGGCCACTAACCCCTGAATACTCAGGGTTACAGTTATGAATAGCGATGTGAAATCATTTTGTGATGTCTGTTTTGGGGCTTACCATCCTCTATACAAGGTTTTGATTTGTCTATCATTAGACTTCTTTTTCATTTGGGGATAAATCTTTGCATGAATGATCTGACTCAAAGGAATGATTCTTTCACAAATAGGTAGACTACTTCTTTCATAAACACAACAAGAAGAACTAGGGTATAATTATGTCAAAATTTTGCTTTAAAACTAACTTAAATGTCAATCTGTTCCTCACACAAAACTGTCAAATGCATTTTTATGATATGCCATTCATTTTAAGTGCATGGAAAATAAGTATATAAAGTAATAAAGTTTCTGTTTTTGTATTTTCTGGAAGAAAGAAAGCCATATGATTTGCAAAGACGTGAGGGTGAGTAAACAAAAGTTCAGACATTTTGGGGTAGAATATTTCTTTTAATAATGGAATAAGGAAGTGTTTTGTCATGGAAATTTGTCATTGAGGGAGACATGCTTTCTTGCTCTGCTGTTTTTACAGTCAAGGTTCAACTTACCTTTTTGCCAATGGCACAGGTGTTGAGAGAATTAACTGTCGATATTTATTACCAGCCACAAAAATGTATTTCGTTATTTTTATTAGAAAATATATTTTTGTTCTTCTGACAATGCAATTATTTTATGTTTTTTTCTTTGTGTATGTGTCATCACTCTGGAAAACTCCACCTAGCACACAAAAACATGATTTTGTTTCTAATATAACTGTTTTAGTTACTTAATTTGAGAAATATTCAATCATGCGTATGTGCCAGCAAAAAAAAAAAAAAACTTCTTAGATAAATTTAGGCAGCTTAGATAGACTTCTGATAGTAAAACTTTGAGGTCAAAGTTGTAAGAATATACACAACTCGCAGGTGTTTTCTGTATTATATAGTATTTTTCATTTGAATTTCTCATGTTACTTACATTATCAAGGGTCTGACTATCATTCTTACAGTTCAACATAATGTTGCTTTTTCTAATAAAGTACTGGCCAACTGGCTTATTATTTACTCACAAAGCCAATTTTTGCTCACAGTTGGCACTTGAGAAGTAATTTTGGACTGTGCTTTGGCCCTTTACATTGGATCGGACAGATCATTGTTGAGGTGAAANAAGTATATACACAACTCGCAGGTGTTTTCTGTATTATATAGTATTTTTCATTTGAATTTCTTGTTACTTACATTATCAAGGGTCTGACTATCATTCTTACAGTTCAACATAATGTTGCTTTTTCTAATAAAGTACTGGCCAACTGGCTTATTATTTACTCACAAAGCCAATTTTTGCTCACAGTTGGCACTTGAGAAGTAATTTTGGACTGTGCTTTGGCCCTTTACATTGGATCGGACAGATCATTGTTGAGGTGAAAAACAAAACAGCTGATTTTAACCTAACTTTGTGGTTAGGTTACAGGTCAGGGCTAATAGTGATTAGAAGTGATTCAAGGAGTGATTAATGGAGATTAACCTATTACCATTGATCCCTAAATTAAGAAACTCCAGGGGAAACATCCCTTGTCAAGGATCGTGCACTTTGGGTAAGTGACAAAATGTATGAAATGAGCATATGTTGTGGTTTGGATGCTGGTTTGCTGTTTAATAGGCTTAACCAGCAAAATACTTTGATCAGACAGGGATACCTGAAAGACCATGCTAACCTAAGCTTTAAGTTTTGCTAATTTACCAGCGCCAAACCAGTATAGGCCAGCCTGGACCAGCATGGAAAGTCCCTTTTCACCAGGTTAGTAACTAGCAACTGTGTTCTCATACACTGAACCGGCTGCTGCAATGATCTGTCTTTAAGAGCTATTCTCTGGTGGTTTGGTCATGATCAAGTGTATATCACGTGATCCAGTGATTTAAATGCCTGTCTATTGTCTGTAAACTTGTGACCTACAGAAAAGAGGTAAAAAGTTAATATTAATGCTAAAGGACATGCCAGGATATTGCAACACCAAGTTCTGGCTTTCTTTCCCTCATCCTCATCATTATTTAAACACTCAACTGAGAGACTCTCAACCATGTTTATCGCTGCCTAGAGCTGATGAACTGTCTGAAAAGTGGTGTGTGTGCGTAGTGCTGTTTGTCAGCTGTTCGATGATGCTCTCCACATGCTGTAAACATTTTATTTCCCACCACTGTGAGCTCAAAGGTCATTGTATGATAGAAAGAGTGCGAGAGAGTTTGTAGTTCTACAAACATGCCACCATCTCACAAGTGGATAATTTAACAGCTGAACCTTGTTCAGCACTAAAGGAGAGCTCTTATGTTTTCTGTTTGGAAATGACAGGAGCATGGACATGTTTGGAGGTTTATAGATTATTATGGGAGTCAGAGGTCTATTTGTTTTAAAAGCATTGTGTTTATGGGTTAGCGGCATTTTTTGATTTATAGCCATTTTCAGTTTTTTGAGTTTGAAGCTCATAAATATTTACAGGGATAATTTTAACTGCAGCTTTTTGTGGTTTTTGTCTAAATCCCTCTTTGAGTGTATTAGGTGTTTCATAAACACACAAAATATCTCTCTTCCAAAATATTGTGAGCTGCCTGCTGCCTATTAAAGTCCGCATTAACTGGAAGTTGCAACCAACTTCAGTGTTGTGACGTATTTCCAAGTGAAACGGAATATTTAATAAAGGTTTTTTATTTTAGCATACCTCCTCTCCATCTCTTGCTCATAGCAGACTGACGGTTGGAGGAGAGTCTGGGCTGCACAATTAATCTAATTTCTAATCGCGATTACGATTACGGATGCCTAATTTTGTAATCGTTAAAAGGTGTGATTACATCAAAAAATATCCACTTACATTATTCTGAGTGCTTAAGAGGTGTGTTTAGAGCATGTTGCGTTGTGAGAAGCGAATAACGACTACTTTAGAGAGTAAAAGGTCTAACCCAGCACAAACGGAACTACCAGTGATTGCTGATTGGTCGAACGAATGCAAAACACCAGCACCTGCAATTTTTAAAAAGCCGTGTACACACCCTATATATGTACTCCACGATCTAACTCTACAAACATGGAAAACAGTGATATATGGACCTCTCAACCTAATGCTAAGAAGAAAATCCAGCACATCTGAGCCAATACTTTTTCATATACTGTCTACTTTCTTTGTATAACAGTTCTATCTAATAACATATTAGACAGGACTGTTAAACAGATTGTAAAATACCGAAGACAGAGAATGCAAGCACTGTGTGCTCAGGCTCTGGCTCTGCTGCACCGTCAAAATAAAAGTAACAACAACAAGCACAGCTTACATCACTTCAGAGTTCCTACTGGCGGTGCGAATGCAACCAGGAAAATGGCCCTGGGGAACATTACCACCCTTGTGGCTAGTTCCTATAACTAAGTTCCTAGAACAACATGGTGCGAAAGCCCCTATTATTATATGTTTACTTTTTTTTATGAGGCTTAATGCTATAGAAAAGCATAACAAAAATTCAGGAAGAGTGTTTTCAGCTTGTTTTTTATGACATGGCATGCAGTTGCTTCAAACAATGGTACAAAGCTATTCAAAACATCATTCAATGTAATTGCGATAATCGTAATTAATAATCGCAATTACAATTTTAAGGGAACAATCGACAATTATGATTTTTGTCATTATCGTGCAGCCCTATATTCTACCCAAGCCATCAAACTGACATCATCAGAGAGGGAACGCCATTCCAGAGCAGAAGATTAAAGATTACCACAACAAACTATTTTTTTTTTATTAACTTGCATGGGTTAATTGTTTACGATTAGTAATGTGCACCAGTGTAAAGTCCCTTTCAAGGAAAGTCTGTTCACTCTGCGGCCATATTTGCAACGCCTCCGGGCAGCTATTTCAGCCATCCAAGACCAAGTCCTGTCTATTTGAATGGGGGAATCCTGAAATCTCAAAAACTAAAAAAAAAATTCAAATCAGCAACAAAATCTGACTTAAACTGTCCCATAAATGTTATTTCTTATGCTCAAATAGCATTAAAAAAGCGTATTTTTCAGGCTAGACGAGCCAATGTGCATGTGCAGTCCTAAGCACGAGTCTTCTAAAGGCAGCTGCAGTGACGCGATGACTTTATCAATCAGCGATTGGCTCTTTTATTTAGAAGGCGGGACATATTGCACAATGCAGTTTCTGCCATTCATAACTAACAGGAGTGAACCGTCATTCTGTATCTATAGTCTTTGAGTTTAACAAAGTAAATAGTGTCAATTTTGATTTCATGACGACTTTAAGGTAACATCCTACACATTGGGAAACCTCCCCAGCCAACATTACGATGTGTTTGACCGTGGCTTCCATGTCGGCTTCCAAGGAGCCCATGGGCAAACCCATGTAGGGCCCATATCGTGCGTACACTGGGCCCACCATACAATGTTAGCTGGGTCATAAGTAACCAATTTGAAATGCTATGCATAGGTAGTTTACATGCTGATAAGCTAATAGAGCCATATACACACACAAACATTGAATAAAATGTATTTTTTATTACACTGAAGTATTTTTCAGTATTGATGTCTATTTACAATCAGTACACAATATGTGTGCACCAATCAGAAAAGATTTAAGAATGCTTTTTTAATTCCAGTTTAATCGCTGAATTTGGACTGAGGTTGGAAACAGGATGCGGAATTCACTGGATTGAAAGTAAGGAAGTAGAATTAAATAAAATTGAAATCTAAAGAAAGTCATATAACTCATTTTTATCTACAAAGGAAAAATGCTTGTTAAGATGTACTTTAAACTTGGCATGAAATAAAAATTCACCTTATCTATTTTCTAAATCCTTGTTATTGATCTTACTGTGAATGATTCATCTATGCATTCATGTTAAAAAAAAATTACCTTGCGATTTTTATTTTATTCTTTATTTTTAAATCAAAATATCATAACCCAACATTTCACTTGGATGTGCATCACAATGCAGAAGATCTGTTTCATCACGACTGCAATTGCTGAAAATGCCTTTAAGATAGATAGATAGATATTTGTTTATTTTTTAAGCTCCATTTTTTTTCATAGACCCCTTTTGCTCATTTGGACTATCAAAACACACATCCACTTTAATTATTCACCTTCAGTCATTTCATTCTGACTTTTCCGAGTGACCAAGCTCCAGTCTGGCAGAGGATGTTTCTATGGCAACTGGCAGAAAACACGTTGATTCTGGCTGAAATGACATTTGCTTTGCAATAACGATCTAAGCGAAGGATTTTCGCTTTTGTTGTCGTTTAAAATTAGCTGCTTATGTAGAGGCAGTGCAGGCTGGATTAATTGCAGTGACTCACACCATGTTAATGATAAACACAGACTGCACAAATCCCCAGGTTCAGCGCGATGCACATTATCTCTGACCTCCAACACTGGAATCAGATGGGAAATTAAAGTAGTACTGAAGCAGACTGACACATCAAGTGCTTTAGTAAACCATCTGTTGCATTGTTTCGGATAAATAATAGCTTGTGTCTTTTGCCACATCACAATGTGCAGAAAACAAAAGAATATTAGATAAAGACACAGACAGACACACGCTTCCTTGTGTTTCTTTAGCTTTAGGCTGTATTTAAATGCAGTCAGAACTCAATGCAGGAAGTCAAAGCAATACCATACCACCCAGTGAGTCCGTCAATCAGCACGTCTTTCTCTTTCTGCCTCTCTCTGTCTCCTTTTCTGTCTCTCTCCCTCCCTTCTTGCGTCCTTCTTTCTTTTCAATGTCATATCCTCAGAGAATTTTCTGTGTGTCTGGAATAGAAATATGAATCCATCTTAAAGTTTCCTTTTCACCTTCATAGTCACCCTTTTTACATGCAGTCAGTAATTAATGTCAGAATATGTAAAATATACACTAAAATAATCATTATATGAAGGGCGGGCACAAACCAAAGGCATGTGTTCTTCTAATTTCATTTAAAAACAGCAATATGCAATTTCTTCATTTGTCTTGTCACTTATTTCCCATCTAGCTATTTGAGGACACGCCTGAATAGTACAACCACATTTCTGACTACGATCGATTCAGCGCGGCACAGCCTATTTTGTGTGTGACTGTATGTACATACAGAAACATTAGTGTGAGTGATTATTGTGCCTGGTACCATGAAAAATGACAGACTAGATCTCCACATAAATGCGGTTATATGGCTGTGACAGAGGATAAATGATCCTCGGGCGGAAGAAAACGATGCTTAATATAGACAGACAAGACGCATGAGCCAAATACAAACCTTTCACATACTCGCACATCTCAATGTTTTCTGGAGATCAGCTCTGAGAGATACAGTAAGGTCCAAAAGTCTGAGGCCTCATTGAAAATATGAGATTTTTTTCCCATTTAAACCTTGAAATAAACAGAACATTCTAGAATTCTGAACAATTTAAAAGCATAGAACAGATATGACATTAAATAGTTGATTGATTGATTGATGTATTTATTTATTTGAATCAACTTATCCCTTAAAATATGTTTTTTCGCACCTAAAAAATAGAAATAATTTGCTCATCATCATGTCATTCCAAACCTGTTTTTCTTTCTTCTGTGGAACAACAACATATTGATGGAAGTCAATGGGATCCAATATTGTTTGAAACAATATCTTTATTTATGTTCTGCAGAACATCATAAGTCATACAGAATGACATGAGGGTGAGTAAATGATTTTCATTTTTAGTTAATTTTTAGGTAAACTATCCTTTAAGTTTTAAATCATGCTAAATAACATGAATTATAAGGTCCAATTTCATGTGTGAGCTCAAGTGCTGGTGTTATGAATGGAAAAGGGGGGCGTACCTAATAATAAAACATTCTGAAATTCATGTTTATTTTTTTTATTTACTTAGCACAATATAATTTGTATTAAAAAATGTATTAAATTAAAAAGAGTTCAAAAAAGCATTGTTTTTTTTCACTTAGATTTTTGACCCCTTTGTATTTGATACACTCAACCTATCAGCCCACAGTTGAATGAAATAAGTGTTTCTATTCAGTCCTCTGATTTGCCGAAAATGTCTCTGTGACATGCTTTAACTAGGGTAATGATGGTGAACGGTCAGCATGGCTCATTAAGAGGCCTTCACGTTCACTTAAAGACGATACCAGCAGGGCTAGGATGTCATGTGAAAGAGAGGAAGAGCTTTTACCTCTCTCTCTCTCTCTCTCTCTCTAAAGTCCTTCTAACGTCCTTTCCCTGTTCCTTCATTTGTCTTATGGATTTTTCATGCTCAGGCTGAAGGGGAAGTCCTCCACAGCGGGACCACTGCTGTTCATGAGAGTTTTACCTTCGACCTCCAGCTATATTTATCCCATTGTGCTAAACTAATTGCTGGTCTGACATCACCTCTTCAAGACGGACAGCTGATGAACAAAGCATCTGTGGATTATTTTTAGTTTGTACTTAAGACGGAGCTTCAGGGACACACATATAGAGAGAGAGAGAGACAGGAAGTGCTCTTGCAGCTGGATACAATGTTATCTCAATACCAGGACAGGAAATGGGGTCCAATCACTTCCTGTGAATTAGGAGCTTTGTTAAGACACTGGTTTGGGTCTGATCGGCTATTTTCTCACCTCAAGGAGGTTTTCACAAGGGTTTTGAATCAAAAGCAGTTGTTTTGCTTTTTAAGTAGTGATTATCTATACCTTTTTTATTTAATTCTTTTCACATATTTCACAAAAGTGTTATACTATTTTAGTTTAAGTTTTTATTTATATTTTATTTTCAATTTAGTTCGTTTTTACTCTATAATTGTTAGTTTAGTTTTAGTTTTTTCTATTTTTCTAATTTCAGATAGTTTTTAGATTAGTTTCAGTATTTTAGGGCTGTCAAAGTTGGGAAGAGAAGAGGAAGAGTTGTTGTAGAGTTTTTGTTACCATGTCGTCATTTTACGCCGGAGTGCTTCACAAACGAGGGTCAATTCAATGAATTTGCACAAAAGATTAACATGACGGCACATGCTTGTCGATGAGTTGAATCAACTCCACAGCAACTACATAAATGTATCCACTAACCATTCAGAAACATCCAGTTGCATTCTAAAAGTTATAACGTCTTCCTGAGTCTCTCCATCAGTGTCTGACTCCGGTTTGAACAATGTAAGGCTGAACACCGTTACTGAAAATCGTCATTTTGGCTGCGTGAGATTCTCCAGCTTTGTTGTTGTTGAGCAACCGAAGCACATGCTGTTAAAGCTCCGCCCTCTTTTGGAAAGCAGGCTGGGAGCAGCAGCTCATTTGCATTTAAAAGGACACTCAAAAAAACAGCGTGTTGACAAATTTGACAAGCTACACTGTAAAAAATGACCGTGATTTTAACAGTAAAAGACTGTAAAAATGCTGCGGTGAAAAACTATTAATTGGTTTACAGAAAGTTTCCGTACTATATACGGTGAATAACTGTAATAGATCTAACGGTACATTTAATGTAATTTTACAGTAAAATACTGTTAAATTCACAGTTTTTGGAAGTGAAAAATAACAATTCATTGTAAAATTTACAGTGAAAAAACGTAAATTGACATTCCCACAATTCCCTGCGTGACACTTCACATTTGATATATTTTCATTGAAATAACTCTGTTTCTTCTTAGTTTTTCTCATTTTTTTCTAATCGTTAAACCGTAAAAACGTTAGGGTTTTATGTTACATCTAATGTCGTTAAATTAATGTTTATTGCATTTTAAAAATGTCATGCATGTTACCATGATGGTGTTTAGTGTGTGTGTGAATGACGCTGTGTGCACCTTCTATATGTTGGTGTTGTCCTTCTCAGCTTGTGGAAAACCTGCTTGTGATGAACTTTGATTCATCATGTGACTCTCATCACCACTGTGTTTGGTGACTGTCAGTTTATTATAAAGGTACAAAACAGATATTAGTATTTCATTAGGTTGGTAAATTAACATTATATCAGTTAATGAAATACGTTATTTTACCGTAAATTTAACAGATTTATTTTTTACGTTGCTACTGTATTTTTTACGGTAAAGTTCTGGCAACCACAGCTGCCGGTTTTTTATCGTAAATTTTACTGGGATTTTTTTTACAGTGTAATACATGATCTATGGGGTATTTTGAACTGAAAATTCACATACACATTCTGGGGACACCAGAGAGGTAAAAGGGGCATTTTAGGTCCCCTTTAACTCTATAATTGTAACTTTAAGTTTTTGTTTTGTTTTGTTTTTTTTAGGGCTGCCAAAGTTAGTGTATAACTAATACAATTTTCATGTTTAATGAAGTCAAGTAATAGTTTTATGTCTTTTCAATAATATACCAGAAATTAACATAAAACTAATTTCTGGTCATTTTATTTTATTTCAGTTAGTTCAGAAACCACAAAAAATGTCTTTAGTCTATTCATGTTAGTTTTTAGTTTTTATTTCAGTTAACAAAATGTTTTCATTTAGTTTCAACAATGGTGAAAACTAGCCCCTGTCCCTTCTACAACCCACAACATAACTACAACATCATGGCATCTTCCACCCTTCCAATAAATCAAAAACTCTGTAAATCACCATCAGGCGTAATGTCTGAGTGTGAGAGGAGCCAATCCTGGGTCAATTGTGTTTTCGCTGTTGGAGAATGATCTCGTTGCTCTGGTTCTTGGGCTGATTGTGTGTTCAGTGTTATTTAACGGACAGAATTAGCACAGAGTGTGAGAACTCCTCGAGTTGAGGCTCGGAACAGTCCAATATAGAACTCGCCACCTACATACTCACCACACACACACATAACGCGAAACAGCCCAACAGCTTCCAGGCCCTGCAGGGTGTCTGGATGTGGTAAATGAAATTATTCCCCCTCATACAGAGAGGAATCTTTCTTTCTCTCTCTTCCCTTTTCCTGACATTTCTTCTGCCTCCAAACTGAACTGAATTAAAAGCTCATTTTGCAGCTATTGTGTCTCTTTGTCACAGAATGCTTGAGGCTAAATGTAGAAGAAGCAGCTGGTCTTAGTTACCTGAGAGAAACATCAGCTCTGTACGTCATCCAGTCATCGTGCTGAAAGTAATGATGGGACGAATGAGCAATTTCACATATTGCTGTCTTTCTCTCTTGCTGTCTGGTTGTCTCTCTGTCTTTCTATCTCATTTGTCTGTGGTTGCCGCTTTCCACAGATGGAGCCCAAATAGTGTTTGAAACCCCTGGGGTATTTTTGTTTTATTAAAAGTTAATAGTCCATGTCTGTTAGCTTTGAGGTCTACAGCGTACTCTTACTGTAAGAGTTGACAAAACAAACTTTTAGCAGTCTTTCACTTCCTGCAAAATAAACCAAAAATATTGGCGAATATTAGCCATATTTTGAATTCAGAGGCGTCTACCACCTGGTAGCAGCTTTGTGTTTTATCAAAACATTTCATGTGGTCTTTAAGAAATTATAATTTTCTTTCTCTGGTAAAGTGAAAGGAAACTCTGAACCTTGAGAAAATGCTGTTTGTCCTCCTCTGAAGGTAAAACTAAATATTAAAACAGGGTTGCATATTTAGCCTAAGTTAGCATGTCTCTCAGTACAGGCTAGCTACTTTGACAACACATGTTGGTTTGTAATTAATGATAGATGTATATTTCCATTAAGTAAAAGCATTTGTTTGCTTATTTTTACAGTAACTGAGAATGAATGGTTGAATGTGAATGCATTCAATGCAAAAATGGAATGAGAAATGCAATGTAGACAGCTTCATTATTTATAATGGGGTCTTTGTTTCATCACATCACTCCCTCTTTTTGTTGACGTGGTCGCGGTGGTAAGCAAATTTGTACCAGTGAGATCATTCTGTGTTTATCACTGAAAACAAAGTGACCATCATCTTTTTAAGCTATAAAACACACTGATATCTCAATTAACTTATTAGCCTGAACACACAAACAGTTGTTAAGAGCTTCCCCTGCCACAACAACAGAAGTACAGGCCGAATAACAGACTTAAGAACGCACAGATTCTCTCACTCTCTAGTGTGTGTCTGTTTTTAATGATGGCTTCAGTCTCTTTTGTAATTAGATTAAAAACAACACGTTATCTTAATGAGACGACAGAATTAAGAAGCTTAATAATATCAGACTTTGGTGCCCTGCTCCGCTGATTATATCGTTAATTAAACTGCGTTTTAACGAGCTGAATGGATTAACAATTAATGCTATAACCAGATTTCACTGCATGACTGGAAACAAAATAATATTATACATTAATGGAAGTGTTACATTATGTGAATACTAATGATTCTGCGGCTCTAAAGTTTATCAGGTTTTCTTCTTTGCAAAAAACTACTGTGGTAGTACCATGGTATCTGATTTACTTAGTACAAAAGTGTACTATAAAAGTATGATGGTACTGGCATGGATTTTTGAACATGTTCCAATAATGTTACCCTGTTTTCTTTTTTTTAAATACATGTACTATCCCAGCTACAACATGGAATGTTCTCAGAACATTCTGGCAAGGTTCTCTCAAAGTTATGAACATTTTTTCCAGTAATGTTAACGGAATGTTCGTTTAAAGTTTTTTTAAAGGGGCTAAATTTACTAAATCGTTCCCTCGAGTTATAAATCATGCGCATGATTTATTAATTGCTCAAAATTGTAAGTTGTGCACATGATTTAGTAAAGTGAGGGAACGAATTAGTAAATCGTGCGCAAAAAGAAGCGATATATATTTAATGAACATCCCGACGCTGTCCACGCTGCTGACAGAGACGTTTAGATGAATATGTAAATATGTGCTATGTGTGTTCCTCTCAATAACAAAATAAACACAATAAAAATAAAAGCAGTTAAGAAAGCATTTGACTGTAGCGATGTGGATATGTCTGCACAAGCTCTGTGTTTCACCAGCATCATGTCGACAGATGAGGTCATTAAAATTACACTGTTATGATAGTTTGATTATAAAGTATATTTGAGACTATAACTATCTGGCTATGTGAGACTATAATTTTAATTAATCCATTTTCTTTGCATGGCACATAGAATGGAAGAGAGGCTCTTGGGAGCACGTGTAAATGTCACATCCTTTTGATTTTCCCAGCAAAAATGTCCCGAGTCCTTCACATAAATATCAGACTGCAGGCTTTCATAGACAACCGAGAAGGTCTCATTTTTAAAAAATTTTTGTTACAAGATGTTCACACACTGGCAATATAAAAGTGATTAATACATGAAAATTCTTACATTCTCTTAATAATGTTTTAGATGTTCGTATAACATTTTTAAATGTTAGGCCTACTTGTTTCACTGTCACAGTCTGTTTAGTTTCTGTTTGTAAGGACTTTCAGTTTTCACAGTTTGTTTTCATTTGTCACATGTTCCTTTGTTTAGTTTCCCGCCACTCGTCTGTCTCCTTGGTTACCGTCATTATTAGTTCATTTCTATCAGCTGTGTTCCATTCATTATCCTCATCTGTGTTTGCCTTATAAGTTGGTCCCTCACATTCATTCCTTGTCCTTTCACCCTCCATGTAATGTCTTTGTCTATGTGTGTGTTGCACCTGATCTTCTGCCTGTTGGATTTATCATTAAAACCAGTTTTTTGGATTTATTATCTTCGTCTGTCTCTGCCTTCGTGCAACCACTGTGACATTCACAATGTTTAGAGAATACTTAAAAGTAACAATGTTTGCATTATGATAGAATGCAAAAGTTTCCTTAATGCTTGAATAACCAAGACATTTTTTTTTTTCACGTTTTGAATGTCTAGAGAACATTCAGAAATAACTTGATGGGAATGTTAGCAATATATTTTCAGAATACATTTTTGTTAGCTGGGATGGTATTACCATGTTTTTTTTTGGACATGTACCATAGAATACAAACTTTCATACTTCCATACACTGGAATACCATACTTTACTTTTTGTACCATGGTATATTTCTTTTTGAAAGTCTGCTTTATATAAGGCACTACATAGTGCGTATACAAAAATATTGTGTAATCATAATATTGTGTTATTTCATGTATAGTTGTGTTTGTTTTGCCGAGTTTCATGTGTGGTGAGGAGCTTAGAGGGAACAGAAGCACAAAGTCAGCATTTATCATTTTTATGACAACACACTAACACTATTTTCCCACACTCTTACTTGAATATGGGCAGAAACAACATACTATACCAGAGTCTTTCTCTCTCTCTAACACACACACATTTTTAAGGGTAGTACCCAAGGGAGGTTGTTACCTGCGCTGCACATCCATCTCTTGGACAATTAGCATAAAACACGGCACACACACATATAATATCACTCTCTCCCTCACTCTAATGCACACAGATTTGAGCTCTGTACATTAATAAGCAAGTATGTATGTGTGAAACTTTATACCTGATATTCACAGTAATTACTAAAGTAAGCTGCAAAGATCACAGCCAGCCAAATTCTTTTCTTTTATCACTTTCTTTCTCTATTTCGTGTTTATTTTGTATTAAAGACCACTTAGATTTCAGTTCCATTTTGTTATTTACTTCAGTTTGAAATTAAATGTTTAATTTCAATAGTTAGATTATATTCTGTGCAGATTGATATTCTTTTCCCTTTCACTTAGAACATCAAACAAGACAGATATTTTTTATAATAACTGGGTTTCTGGATTTTGCACAATGAAAGGCAAGCTGCATGCTAACCGCTCATTCAACATGCGCTCTACACCTTTAATGTGATGCACACACATACTTCACACTCTTTGCGTGCTAATCTCACTGCATTGATCTTGGGAGATGTTGTTTGTTGTTTTGTTCTTTTATTTATGTTTAACATTACATATGCTTTGTATGAAACATATATGTGCCAGCCGGAAAAGAGGTGGGATTTTCCAGTAAGTCTTGGTTCTACCCAATGTTCTTATCATCTTAGGGAGTTTTTTTCTTTGCCATAGACATTGTTTTGCATACTGAAGAGATTGTAAGGCACTATTCTTTGTAAAGCTGTGAAAAGCACTATACAAAAATGTACTGAATTCAATCTGTTTGTGTACATTACGTTATCCTTTTTTGTTGTTGTTGTTGTTGTTATTGGATACCCCTCCTGCAAAACATTTGTATAGTACTGTATAGACTACCAGTAAAAAAGAAACATTTGTTAGTGTATATAACTATACTGAATGTTTAGGACTTGTGTGGTATAGGCTATATTGAACTGTCAGTGCAGCATACAACTAAAGAACCACTAATGTGCTACAACTAAAGATTTGCTGCTGTGCTAAATAACTATAAAGATCTTCGAGTGCACTACAAAAGATATATGAAAACTCATCTCTTTCGAGAGCACTTAACCTCATCTTTTTAAAAAAACTACGCTTTCACTTCCTTTAATCCCTTCCTATTCTAGCTTATGCTACTATAAGAAATGTCTGACACTTGTATTGTGAGCACTTCTTGTGTCTATTTGCCTCTTCACGATGAATCGCTTGTTGTATTCCTCACTTGTAAGTCGGTTTGGATAAAAGCATCTGCAAAATGAATAAATGTAAATGTAAAGATCTGCTAGATAGCTATACTATAGCCTAAATAACTGGTAGTCCACTACATAACTTAAGAATCGCTACATCACTATTCTATAAAGAACTGCTAGTGCACTACATAACTAGGAGTTTAGTATTATTTTTGTGTAGCTCAACGTTTTTGAGTAAACCCTTATACTTAAATTATTATTTTTAAGTTTACTGAGCGACATAAAGTGACGTCATCCATGTCATGTCGTTGCCGACATTACCAACGTTATCAGAAGAATCCATTCAACTTTAAACTGAGTTGTAGCAGATTTTAAGTTCCAAGCATGCTTTGCATCACACTGTGTAAGGAGAATAAATGTTGAAATTGAGTGTTATTTTGTGTGTTTTTGCACAAGATTAATACATGTGTTATTGTTTAATGTTCTGATATTTTGGTATATAAAGGTGTTTCTATGAAGTTGAAGTTTTGTAGGGTTACCATCGTGTTGAAGAGTAGTGCCTGTGGTTAGGTTGAGAATAGGCTGTGAAACTTCAAGGCTATATATATACTGCATGTCAATTAACAGTTCATGCAAGTAAATAGTGATAGTCTCTTTGATGGTTACATTAGCACATGTTGTTAACATGTAGTGCTGTTGCTAACTAAAACTTAACCATAAAGATTAGGTGCTAGTTTATCGGTGCCGTAATTACACAGTAAATTATGCAAAATTGCAAGTAACTAACTCTAAACCAAACCCTAACCCTATCTGTAACTCTATAATAAGTACATGTAGTTAATTAATATACTTATTTGAGTAATTACAATGTAACTACGGCACTGTAAAATAAAGTGTAACCAGTTTATCTACTATTTCAATTAAATTGTAATTAGCAAGTTTGTGTAGTACAAAATACATTTCTACAGTTCTACTAAAATAATCTTTGAGTTGTTTACTTAAAGGTTTTACAACCACTGCATTAAAATAATTGAAAAATGAGAAACATTATGTATGGTAAACAATAGTTTTACGTACAGTGGACTTAAACATAAAAAAAAATCAGCTTAATTGTTATTTATAATTATTTTTTACTTAAAAGATTTGAGTTGCTTTACTTACATTTTTTTAAGGTAATCAGTGTCTACAAAAATTGAGTATTAAAACTTATTGGGTTTTACAGTGTACATAAAAAAACCCAGAGATCACTATAAAGAGCTGCTTGTGCACAACATAACTGTAAAGAACTGCTAGTGTGCTAGCCTACATAACCACTAGATCGCTAAAGAGCTGCTAGTGTACTACATAACTGTAAAGAACTAATAGTGCGCTGCTACATAACTACAACGAAGTATAAAGTTATACTGCTAGTGTGAAGAACTGCTTCAAAGATCTACATGCTATTTGAGTCAGACTCATATTAGCAGCTTAAAGGATTTAATGAAAAGTGAGTGGGTAAGTCCACTCTATAGTTTAATTACCATAACAGTAAGTAAAATTATTAAAGACAAAAAGTACAATAAATGGTGAATTATTACCAGATCTTTGAGGATTTAATGAACACCATGAATACATTTAGATGAATTAATAATGATTAGAAGTCTGTTAGTGTATAGGTTTATTTTTAGAGCGGTTGCTGTGCGGGTTTGAGGTACGCT
>RJVU01073245.1:186979-312938 GCA_003731715.1 Anabarilius grahami
TCAAGGCAGTGTCCTCTGAGAGAAGACAGTATTCCCACAGGTTCCTCCCTCTTTCTCTCTGTCTGTGTTTCTCTCTTTTTGCCTCTCTCCAGAGAACATGACCATGCTAATGAGCCTTTTGTTCGCTGAAACCATGACATGCTGAGAGAAGCTCTCGCGCTCATTCACTCTCGTGCTGATATTCTCATACATACGCAATGCATGTTGACTTGGACTTTGCTCAGTGTTTATTAGGTCAGTGTGAATTGTCCCAGTATACCATAATAAATTAAGAAATCACTGTCTAATCATGGTAACAAAGGAAAAGGAAATGAAATCATCAAGATTATCAGAGCATCATATTACCTTTCATTTAGTATGATTCCACAATTCTTTGAGACGGTAAATTGCTCATTTTAACCATGTGATGTAGGCTTTATTTGGACATTGGAGACTAACAAATGTTGTGAGTGTAGCTAATCAATTCTTCAAGGATGTTAATAACATTAATATTGATGAGATACATGATTAGTGTAACTGTTGACTCCCCTGTTCAAATCTATGGCTGTAACCACATGATGAATTCAAACAGTTCTGGAGATGTGTGAAGTGTCTACAAATCATAGTTGGCCCTTAGAAAGTCCTCCATTAGCATGCAAGCACAAACCCTATGAGTTTCTTCAGATGTGATGTAATACCCAGCATATCCAGGACTGTTTTTGCTAACAGAGCTGTGCAATATATTGTCATCATGTTTGTGAGTCATTGTTTAATGAGGACAGATGAAGATGTGGAGATTTGGGATCCTGGGAGAGAAGAACTCTTCAACAGCCTCTCCAGTGAAGGGTTTTGCAACAGTTACAGTATTTTTAAATTACTAACAAGCATCAGTTGCACTTTTGCACCTTTTACTTTGGGATTTGATCAGACCTTTAATTCAAAGAACTAACCACACGGTTTGTGCTACAGATATGAATGACACCTCAAATTATGTGACTTGTTGAGGTGAGGTGTGCTAGTACTTTTCTGCCTGATGCTATGGGTGTTTATTTACATTAAAAGCGGGACACATGTCATTTCTAGGGATTTATAGGGTGGGCTATTTTGACTTGGACCAGTAGGCAACCACATAGTTATGCCCTAACAATTGCTCAGAACACCTTAGCAACCATATAGCAAAGCGCTCCACAAATGCAATTATTCATTCATTCACTTGCTCACTCGCTCACTCACTCACATTCAATTCGTTCATTCACTCACATTCAATTCGTTCATTCACTCACTCGCTCACTCACTCAATTCATTCGCTCGCTCGCTCGCTCACTCACTCACACATTCAAATTATTCATTCACTCACTCACTCACTCACATTCAATTCATTCTTTCGCTCGCTCACTCACATTCAATTTGTTCATTCATTCGCTCGCTCGCTCACTCACTCACATTCAATTCATTCATTCGCTCGCTCACTTACATTCAATTTGTTCATTCACTCACTCACTCACTCACATTCACTTGCTCACTCACTCACTCACTCACTCACATTCAATTTGTTCATTCACTCACTCACTCACTCACTCAATTCATTTATTCACTCACTCGCTCACTCACATTCACTTGCTCACTCGCTCACTCACTCACATTCAATTTGTTCATTCACTCACTCACTCACTCAATTCATTTATTCACTCACTCGCTCACTCACATTCACTTGCTCACTCACTCACATTCAATTCGTTCATTCACTCACTCACTCAATTCATTCATTCGCTCACTCACATTCAGTTTGTTAATTCGCTCACTCACTCACTCACATTCAATTTATTCACTCACTCACTCACTCACATTCAGTTTGTTCATTCGCTCACTCACTCACTCACTCACTCACTCACATTCAATTTATTCACTCACTCACTCACTCGCTCATTCAAATCACTCATTTGCTCGCTCACTCACATTCAGTTTGTTCATTCGCTCACTCACTCACTCACATTCACTTGCTCACTCACTCGCTCACTCACATTCACTTGCTCACTCGCTCACTCACTCACATTCAGTTTGTTCATTCGCTCCCTCACTCACTCACTCACTCACATTCACTTGCTCACTCGCTCACACACTCACATTCAATTCGTTCACTCACTCGCTCACTTACTCAAATTCAATTCGTTCACTCACTCAATTCATTAATTCGCTCGCTCACTCGCTCATTCAAATCATTCATTCGCTCACTCACTCACTCACATTCAATTCATTCACTCGCTCACTCACTCACATTCAATTTGTTCATTCGCTCACTCACTCACTCGCTTATTCAAATCATTCATTTGCTCACTCACATTCACCTGCTCACTCACTCGCTCACTCACATTCACTTGCTCACTCGCTCACTCACATTCAATTTGTTAATTCGCTCATTCACTCACTCGCTCACTCACATTCAATTCGTTCATTCACTCACTCACTCACTCACTCAATTTGTTCATTCGCTCCCTCACTCACATTCTATTTGTTCATTCGCTCTTTCACTCACTCACTCACTCACTCACTCAATTCATTAATTCGCTCACTCACTCACATTCAATTTGTTCATTCACTCACTCGCTCACTCAATTCATTCATTTGCTCACTCACTCGCTCACTCACATTCACTTGCTCACTCGCTCACTCACTCACATTCAATTTGTTCATTCACTCACTCACTCACTCACTCAATTCATTTATTCACTCACTCGCTCACTCACATTCACTTGCTCACTCACTCACTCACTCACATTCAATTTGTTCATTCACTCACTCACTCAATTCATTCATTCGCTCACTCACTCACATTCAGTTTGTTCATTCGCTCACTCACTCACTCACATTCAATTTATTCACTCACTCACTCACATTCAATTTGTTCATTCGCTCACTCACTCACTCGCTCATTCAAATCACTCATTTGCTCGCTCACTCATATTCAGTTTGTTCATTCGCTCACTCACTCACTCACATTCACTTGCTCACTCGCTCACTCACTCACATTCAATTTGTTCATTCGCTCCCTCACTCACATTCAGTTTGTTCATTCGCTCACTCACTCACTCACTCACATTCACTTGCTCACTCGCTCACTCACATTCACTTGCTCACTCGCTCACTCACATTCACTTGCTCACTCGCTCACTCACATTCAATTTGTTCATTCGCTCCCTCACTCACATTCAGTTTGTTCATTCGCTCATTCACTCACTCGCTCACTCACATTCAATTCGTTCATTCACTCACTTACTCACTCAATTCATTCATTCGCTCACTCACTCACATTCAGTTTGTTCATTCGCTCACTCACTCCCTCACTCACATTCACTTGCTCACTCGCTCACTTACTCACATTCAATTTGTTCATTCACTCACTCACTCGCTCACTCACTCAATTCATTCATTCACTCACTCGCTCACTCACATTCACTTGCTCACTCGCTCACTCACTCACATTCAATTTGTTAATTCGCTCCCTCACTCACATTCAGTTTGTTCATTCGCTCACTCACTCACTCACTCACATTCACTTGCTCACTCACTCACTCACATTCACTTGCTCACTCGCTCACTCACATTCAATTTGTTCATTCGCTCCCTCACTCACATTCAGTTTGTTCATTCGCTCATTCACTCACTCGCTCACTCACATTCAATTCGTTCATTCACTCACTTACTCACTCACTCACTCACTCACTCACTCAATTCATTCATTCACTCACTCACATTCACTTGCTCACTCACTCACATTCAATTTGTTCATTCACTCACTCACTCACTCACTCACTCAATTCATTCATTCGCTCACTCACTCACATTCAGTTTGTTCATTCGCTCACTCACTCACTCACTCAATTAATTCATTCGCTCACTCACTCACATTCAGTTTGTTCATTCGCTCACTCACTCAATTCATTCATTCGCTCACTCACTCACATTCAGTTTGTTCATTCGCTCACTCGCTCGCTCACTCACATTCAGTTTGTTCTTTCACTCACTCACTCACTCAATTCATTCATTCGCTCACTCACTCACATTCAGTTTGTTCATTCGCTCACTCACTCGCTCACTCACTATCACTTGCTCACTCGCTCACTCACTCACATTCAGTTTGTTCATTCACTCACTCGCTCACTCACTCACTCACTCAATTCATTCATTCGCTCGCTCACTCACTCACTCACTCACTCACTCGCTCATTCAAATCATTTTTGCTCATATTTGTTCATTCGCTCACTCACATTCAATTCGTTCATTCGCTCACTCACATTCAATTCGTTCATTCGCTCGCTCGCTCACTCACTCACATTCAATTAATTCATTCGCTCACTCGCTCACTCGCTCACTCACTCAAATTCAATTCATTAATTTACTCGCTCACTCACTCACTCACTTACATTCAATTCGCTCACTCGCTCGCTCATTCATTCATTCACTTGCTCACTCACATTCAAACTAATTCGCTCGGTCACTCATTCAGTCATTCATTTATTCATTCAATTCACTCACTCACTCACTCATTCATTTATTCATTCAATTCACTCACTCACTCATTCATTTATTTATTCAATTATTCGCTCACTCATTCATTCATTCATTTAATCATTCATTCAGTTTACTCATTCATTCATTCATTCATACTTTCATTCATTCATTTATGCTCTCATTCTAAAATATGATGCATTAATTCTAAAACATGCTAAATATGTTTTAAACAGTGCAGCTTAAGGAATTATATTTTTCATATATTGAAATAAATTGTAAATATATTTAGTTTAAATCTTAATAGTTAAGAGTGTATTAAATGTAGTTTATGGGGAAGAAAATTGTTTTTTAAAATATATTTTGGATTTTATATATATATATATAAAATTGTCAAAAAATAAATGTGGAAAAGCAGATAAAACTTATTGAAAATAAAAATATATTTATGTAAATACATATTTTTGTATAACATTTTGTATATTTTGACTTTTTCAGAAAGTGTAAAAATATAGTTTGTGATTTAGTATTTTATCTATAAAGATAAGCAAAACAGAACAACCCTGAGTAAAGAATCACTCACTCTATCAGTATCTGCATCTGTATCTACAGCAGCAGATGTTTGGAGAGCAGAGGCTGTTTTCTCAGAGTGGAACCCTGAGGTTTCCGTGGTTACATTGGCTTTTGTTTGAATTGGCTTCTAAGAAAGATAGGATGGATGGATGAATGGATGGGTGTGTTTGGTTGTTTACCGAGACTTTGTTTGTGGGAGTTGATGAATGCAAAGACAACATGTGATAAGATGGTAAAAATGTGTAAATGTTAGCTTTAGCGCCATAGGCATGCGTAGATGTCACCTGTGTATGTGTTTGTTCAGAAACAAATCCTTCAGCTAAAACCCCTTGATGTATTAAAGCCTTTAATGAAAGTCTTCTCAAGCATTCTCCCATGTATGCGGTGAACAAAAAATCCCAGCATGCTCTGCTTATTTCATGCCGTTCCAGCATTGTTTGTGTGTGTATATGTGAGTGTAAAACAGAAAGAAGAAAGAAAGGGAATGTGTATGTGTAAATGCACTCATGGTTCTTTTCCTGAATATTTGAGGACATTAGCATTCGTATCTGCATAGACATAAGAAATGCATTGACTTCTGTCATATAGATCATAGAAGACTACATAGATCCCTGTGCATTTCTCGTTGCTTTATTGAATTAACTCATTTTTCATTTTCTTTCTTTTTTCTGAGGAAGATCATTTATAAGCATCCAGATATAAATCCAGATTTCCAGATCATGATGTGCAGTCATGACACGTGTTCTTGATGTGACATTTATATGACATTTGAGGAGATTTCTGTAGGTGATATTCATGAGGTGATATTACTGCAGTAAAGTGGAGATAAAGCTGGTGACAGAGCTTTGAGAGATGGTCACTACACATGATTCATATCCTCTGAGAAATATTGATGATATTCTCTCATGACATTTTATATTTCTGAAAAAGAAACTAGACTTTTTTTTTTTTCTTAAATAAAACTGGATAAAACAAATGACCAGGTTGCTTAAGGATCTGATTGATCTTTTGAAAATGAAAGTTTGATTTTGATGTTTTATATATATATATATACCAATTTGGGGTTTGAACGACTCATCAACCTATTATTTCCTTCTGATTATAAGGTTTGTTAAAGGATTAGTCCACTTTCAAGTAAAATTTTCCTGATAATTTACTCACCCCCATGTCATCCAAGATGTCCATGTCCTTCTTTCTTCAGTCGATAAGAAATTAAGGTTTTTGATGAAAACATTGCAGGAATATTCTCCTTATAGTGGATTTCAATGGACTCCACTGCAAAATGAGTTTCAGTGCAGCTTCAAATGGCCTCAAACGATACCAGACGAGGAATAAGGGTCTTATCTAGCGAAACGAAAAAAAAAACTTAAATGTATATGCTTTATATAAACAAATGATCGCCTTCCAAGTGGTTCCGCCAAAACCGCACTTTCGTATTCTTCAAAAAGCTTACACTGTATGTCCTACGCCTTCCCTATTCAACTTACGGAACGAACGCAGCGCCAGTTCCATTTTTTTCCGTAAGCTGAATAGGGAAGGCGTAGGACATACAGCGTAAGCTTTTTGAAGAATACGAAAGTGCGGTTTTGGCGGATAAACAGCCAGTAGTAAAATGCATGCTAATAAGCAACCAGTTAATAGTGAGAATTGGACCCTAAACTAAAGTGTTACCATAGTATGAACTATCTATCAGAGTTCAGAAGAGGTGTAGAAGTTTTTCAGCAACGTTTTGATCATATTGGTAATTTTAAGACAGAAATTCGAAATTCATATATCAGATATGACTTTATAGCTTTAAAGCTTCTCAATCAGGAATGAAAGGGATCCAGAGTAAGGAGATTCAAGCTTTTATATCAAGTTACTTTTATGATCCCAGAGCAGTTTGAGCCACAGAAACATGCTAGATTCGGCATCTGGAATATCGTTTTTTTTTAAAAGCACAAAGAGTGACTCACATAAAAGCTGGAAACAACAGAAGGCAGTGCATGAGTGTGAGGGAGAGGGGTAGAACAGGGGGTGACAGTAATTGACTCTCACCTGTTGGTGCAGGGTCATAATTACAAACTTCAGTTGTCACCATGGAAACAAGCCGTGTTCCTATGGTGACATGGGGTGGCTTTCAGGGGCACAATATGATCCCATGTGTGTATGTGTTTGTGAGGCTTTTCTGTTGCTCTGACCGATCAGTTGAGTTTCAATAAAGCATATCATACCCACACTAAGCTCTTGCAGTTTTCACCCAATCCCTTCACAGCTGCCCAATAGCTCTGGTTCAGTCCACGTCCAGACAGAACGACAGGAATCCTGACGGGGAGACACAAAATATCACATTTCTAAATTCAAAATGACTGTGTTTCTCTTCAGGGACCGGTAAAGTATCTTTCCGTCTCAGCCATATATCAAAAGTGTCTGTGTGCATGTATTTGATTGACTGGGTGTGTATGACTATGTGTGTTCGCTGCGTGATATATGATGTAATTTCAGAAATTTCTCCACATGCACAACGGCCTGAAGCAACAGAGCGGCAACATGTCCAACCCCCTCCGCCCTAGTCTCCCTCTTTCTGCATGAAAGAATGATAAATAGCTTCATGAAACCAGTGTGTAACACTCACTCATACACACATAGGGCTGTGTGGAAGGTCAAACTGTATGTAAATGATCTGGTTTTGGATTTTGGTCCCAGCAGATGTCGGCTCTGCTCTGTGATTCTGAGCGATAACCAATCAGCTCTGTCCGTTGATCAGACTTCCTGTGGCTGTGGAGGGCTTTCTTGTTTAATGACAGACTAGGAAAGAATAACAGGACTGCCTCTAAGCATGTATGAGTGATTGGGGAGGGGATGTAAAATGGAAAAGGAATGAGAAATCAGGATAGGGTGAGAGGTATGAAAGAAAGCCGGAAAGTATATGAATTCCTGATTCTGCTCTCAATGGTGTACAGGTTATGCGAATGAATTTCCCTGTAAAAAGTGGATATGAGCTTTTTTTACTTTAAGGAGCTATTTCTACCTGACCTGACCTTTACTTTCATCGGTGTAACTATGTTTTTTTGTCAGCCAAACCCCCTTGGACTCTAAATACTGTATTTACTTGAAGTATCCCCTGAGATTTTAAAGGGGTCCTTGATTTATGATTTCCTTGATTTATGATTCAGCTTTAGTTAGTGTGTAATGTTGCTGTTTGAGCATAAAGAACATCTGCAAAGTTACGATGCTCAAAGTTCAATGCAAAGGGAGATATTTTCTTTTACAGAAATTGCTTTTTTAGGACTTCAACGAGTGTCTTTCCGGAATGGTGACATCACAAACCCCAAAATTTACATAAACCCCGGGAACATGCAACAAAGGGGACGAGGCCATGTTGGGCTGCTTTAGAGAAGAGGAAGAGTTGTTGTAGTAGAGTGTTGTTACCATACCGTAATTTTATGCCGGACTGCTTCACAAATGAGGGTCAAATCAATGCTGGATTTGCACACGTTTTGACGGCACATGCTAGATAATGAGTTGAATCAGCTCCACAGCGACTACATAAATGTATCCACTAACCATTCAGAAACGTCCAGTTGCATTCTAAAAGTTGTAACTTCTTCCTGAGTCTCTCCATCAGTGTCGGACTCCGGTTTGAACAATGTAAGGCTGAACGCCGTTACTGACAATCATCATTTTGGCTGCGTGAGATTCTCCAGCTTTGTTGTTGTTGAGCAACCGAAGCGTGAGCTGTTAAAGCTCCGCCCTCTTCTGGAAAGCGGGCCGGGAGCAGCAGCTCATTTGCATTAAAAAGGACACACACAAAAACAGTGTGTTTTTGCTCAAACCCAAATAGGGGCAAATTTGACAAGCTCTAATAAATGTTCTGTGGGGTATTTTGAGCTGAAACTTCACAGACACTTTCTGGGGACACCAGAGGCTTATATTACATCTTGTGAAAGGGGCATTATAGGACCCCTTTAAGTTATTTCAGTACATTTTGTATTTAACAACATATTTGCATGTTCACTTATCTCTGATGCCGGTTATGGTCACAACTTTCAGGTAAAGCAATAAAATATTTAATCTTTTTTGAATTTTTTTTTTTTGATCAACTCATTATTTTCAGGTTGATTTAATGTTATTAAATAATACTGAATAATATAATTCAGATGTTACCACATGAGGTTATGTGACAAAACATTTTTACAGTGCATGCTGGATCATATTTCAGCCCAAAATCAAAAGAAAGAAATAGCGGGAACAAAGAAAATAAAGCCTATTTTTGGTACCATTCATTTTTTTTTTGCATTTGAACTATTTTCATTACTTTTATGCATAAATGCTGATGTATAGTTTAAATATTTTTATGTTGTTTATATACCATAATATTTCTAGTATTGTCTTTAATATTTGTCTTTATGCTGATTTAAATAAAAATTATTTTGTATTACAGAAAATGAGAATCACCTTTGCAAATAATGAGAATTCATTGTCATAAAATGTCAATAAATAAATAAATAGGCTTCTTTCATTATGCAAAATATGATTTCTTTTCTTCTTCTTCTTTTATTATGAGGTGAATTGTGACCTGGACGTGTTTTCATCAGATTCAGCCGTGCATGAAAAAACTATCAGGATATTAAACTGTGCTTTTGTTTTTTCAGATATACGTGACTTTAAAATATCAGGTTTGGCAGGAGCTCATATCTGGGCAGACTAACTCTAAATCACTCTGTCTCTCTCCCTCTTTCATTCTGTCTTCCTCACTCAGGGTAGCAGACATCTCTGCGTACAGGGGCCTGAGGCACTGTTGAGTGTGGCATCATAAAGCAGGCTGGAGAAGAGAGAGACAGAGAGAGAGACAGAGAGCGAGTGTTTGTGAGCAGATTAACACACTGCGTGTTTGGGGATTTCAGCTGCTCTGCCTAACACACACACTCAGTGTCTGATTGAAAAGCCCATCCGAAGCATACGGACAGAGTCAGAGTGCACTGTAAGCTGCAGATTCATGTCAACAGTCTTTAGCCTTATTCTAAATCTTTACAGCAGCTGGAACTTGTCCTGGAAAAATGTAACAATATTTGTGTGTGTGTGTGTGTGTGTGTGTGTGTGCATGTTTTTGTGACATATCAGGACACAAATGTGTATAATGACATGGGTATGACATAGGTATTACAAAAAGAGGTGACTTATGAGGACATTACCCATGTCCCCACTTTTCAAAAGGCTTATAAATCATACAGAATGAGTTTTTGTGAGAAAGTAAAAGTGTGCACAGTTTCCTGTGATGGTTAGGTTTAGGGGTAGGGGTAGTGTAGGGGGATAGAAAATACGGTTTGTACAGTATAAAAACCATTACGCCTATGGAATGTCCCCACAATTCACAAAAACTAACATGTGTGTGTGTGTGAGTGTGTGTTTGATGACTCTTTATCTTCTTGACAAAAACATGTCTGAATCAATGAGCAGTTATGCTGTTATCTGACCAGCTCCGTGTTATCAGTAGACATTCATCACCACGACACATGCACAGCATGCATGGGAATGTGTACATGTAAAATAGAAGCACATGTGCTTGAATTCTTGCTGTTTTTCCTTACATACACTCTTAAAAATAAATATTCTTTTTTATTTGGCATCTGTTTATTTGTTTATTTGTTTATTTATATGGATCCCATTAGCTGAAAGTCTGTGCAATCAGCTAGTCTTCCTGGGGTCCATTCTAAAATGTTACATTACAACAACAACAACATTTCAATCATCACAGTTGATAAAATATACACATAATACACATTATATATATATATATATACATACATATACATATATACATATACATACATATATACACACATACATATATATACATATATATATACATACATACATACATACACACATACATACATACACAAACACACTCATACATACGTACAATCCGGTTTCAATTCATAACAGGACGAGACATAAATACAATATGATTTATAATTACATTAATCAAGACATATAAGAACCTACCTCATCACATAACACCTTAAACTACTTTTAAATGACATCTTATTACAAAGCTGACGAACTTCAATGGGAATATTATTCCAGAAGACAATAGCTCTATACAGAACGGTTTTCTTCATAAAATTAGTTTTTGGATAGGGGGTCATTATATGACCATTGTTTGCCCCTCTGGTGTTATGATTGTGCACAGAGTTACAGTAGACTATTTGATTAAACAGAGAAATAGGCATTTTCATTGTCAATGTGTTATATATCATGGTACTTAAAGTAACTATTATTCTTTGGTTTAAAGTGAGCCATGAAAGAGTAGAATACATCTGATCTCTACTTGTTTTAATTGAGCAGCCCAGAACAAGTCTTGCTGCTTTATTTTGCACAACTTGTATTTGTTGTGCAAAATAAAGTTCTTCATGGAACTCTGTGGTTCCATGAAGAACCTTTATCATCCAAGGAACCTTTCTATAGCACAAAAGATTCTTTCACTGAAAGATTTAGTGGGAAACTGACATGGTTCTTCTGCGGCATTGCTGCGAAAAGTGTATGTGTGCATTCAAAACTCACACAAAAATTTTAATTCTGTCTTAGCCCTCTAGGGCAGTGGTTCCCAAACCTGTCCTGGAGGACCCCCAGCCCTGCACATTTTGTATGTCTCCCTATTTCTGACACAACCATTTCAGGTCTTGCTGTCTCTACTAATGAGCACATGAGTTGACTCAGGTGTGATATATGAGGGAAAAAATGTGCAGGGCTGGGGGTCCTCCAGGACAGGTTTGGGAACCACTGCTCTAGGGTACGCAATATGATATCAATGAGGAAAAAAATAATTTGTGTTGTTTTTCCTGCTTAAAATTGGACACTTTAACAATATCAATAAACATTTTCATAAATTTTAATTTATTTATTTTTTATAAGTTTGTTGCCTCGAGGCAACATTGTACCACAATGGAAAAATTTTAACATTTGGCATTTTCATGTAGAAAAAAGAAATATATTTATCGAAAACATCAATTTCTTTAATTAGACACTTGAACAAACAAATGTATCTAGTTTTTAATGTATTAAAAGTTTTATTTTAAATAAAAAGTAACATTTTATATCCAGCTGTTGCCCTCAGGCAACATTGTACCATAGTGGAACACAAATATTACCAAACCATCATATTATTATGTTATTATATCAAGTTATCATATCCATATTCATCCTCATCTCCATCTTCTCTTTCACCCTCACTCTCTCCCTGACAGATTGTCACTATGATTTCATCTTCCTCATCACAGTATGACCCCTCATTAACTCCTCATCCTCACCCTCATCAACTGACTGTCCTACCTGTGTTTTATACCTTTCTGAAGTGCTATAGAAAATGTGCAGATCATAATATATGCAGATATAATATGTGAATTAGTATTCTTATAAGTGCATTACAAAATCATGTGAAAATGCAAATATATTTAGATAATTCTAACTCTTTACCTTACAAATGCAATACATTTGCATTCAAACTTATTATGCCTGTATGGCCTTATGCGATTCCATTATGGTACAATGTTTCCTTGAGGCAACACACAGTTTTTTGTTATTTTCTCTAAAACATTTGATGATATATAATATGTAAAGTTCTTAAAAATACTTCTTTACTTGCCAGTGAAGGTGACTCATATTTTTTGTGGGTGATTAAATGGATACAAACAAGTGAAAAAAGCACTTTTCATTGAAGAAAATATGGAGTCATGTGACATGTGCTGAAAAAGGACACAAAATGGACCCCTGTTGGTCATGTTATGTTTTTTTTTGCACTTGTATTGATTAGTATTTGAGTTATTCTGTCCTGAGATACGTTTGATCAATCAATTGGTGCCTTATTTTATTAAAAACAAACTAAAATTGACCATGTTGCCTGGAGGCAACACCGTACCATAGAGGGTTAAAGGATTAGTTCACTTCTAAATTAAAATTTCCTGATAAATTGCCATGTCATCCAAGATGTTTATGTCTTTCTTTCTTCAGTCGAAAAGAAATTAAGGTTTTTGCAGAAACATAGGGTCCAAAGGGTTGAAGGTCCAAATTGCAGTTTCAGTGCAGCTTCAAAGCGCTCTACATGATCCCATACGAGGAATAAGGGCCTTATCTAGCGAAACGATGTCATTTTTTTTTTTAAAAATACAAATTTATATACTTTTCACCACAAATGCTCATCTTGCACTGCTCAGCGATCCGCCACGCAATACGTAATCACGTTAGAAAGGTTAGCATGACGTAGGCGGAAGTACCGCGGTAGAGTGAAAAACACAATCTCATTTTCTCTTCCAACTTCAAAATCGTCCGATCTCGTTGTTTTACCTTTTTTTAAAGGGCGTTTGACTTAGTCTTTGCACGTTTGCTTTGTAAAGACTGGATCTATACTTTCACCTACGTCACATGTGACCTTTCTAACATGATTACGTCATCCATGGCGGATCACAGAGCAGTCCAAGATGAGCATTTGTGGTTAAAGTATATCAATTTAAATTTTTTTTTATAACATGACCAATCTTTTCGCTAGATAAGACCCTTATTCCTCATCTGGGATCATGTAGAGCCCTTTAAAGCTGCACTGAAACTGCAATATGGACCTTCAACCCGTTGGACCCCACTGAAGTCCACAAAGGAGAAAAATCCTGGAATGTTTTCCTCAAAAACCATAATTTCTTTTCGACTGAAGAAAGAAAGAACATCTTGGATGACATGGGGGTGAGTAAATTATCAGGAAATTTTAATTCAAAGGTGAACTAATCCTTTACTTTTCTCACGTAATTTCCAAACCTGTAATTACTTACTTTTAACAGCAGATTTTGAAGAATTCCAATTATCTTCGTCCATACAATGAAAGTCAATAGGGTCCAGTGATGTTTTCAAACCCATTGAATATCATTGTACGGACAAACAAAAACAGACATTTTAAAAAATATCATCTTTTATGTTCAAACAGAAGAAAGAAATTCATACAGGTTTTGAAATAACATGAGGGAGAGTAAATGATCAGAGAATTTTTTCATATAGGCTATGAATTTGGTAATCATTCGGTACCATGATACCATTTTTGCACCTTGACTTCAGAGGCATGTCTTTTATTAACTGCTCAGTTATCTTAAGAGAATTATTTGATTAATTATCAGGGCTTATAACAATCAGTGTCAGCCACTGGATAATGAGCAAAAAAAAAATCCGTCATCATTTTCTTACCTTCATGTTATTACAAACCCATATGACTTTCCTTTGAGGAACACAAAAGCAGATGTTTGGCAAAACTTCACAACTGATGATTATGCAAGTTGCATGGTGATCTGTTAATCACACAATCTATCATATGACGTTAGATGACTTGGAATATGACACACAAGCCATATGGACCACCTTTTTGAAAAGAACAGCGTGAACATTTTTCTGTAAATCTCCTTTTGTGTTGCAAATAATCAAGAAAGTCAAATAGCTTTGGAATAGCATAAGAATTTTTCTTCACAAAGACAAAACTTCCTTTAATTATGCCTGATTAGAGCTGAGATGAGGGTCAGTGCAACTCTCTGAAATCATTATTATCCAGTCCTCTGTGAGAAGACTGCATTAAAAAAATGTTTGCCCCTCTCCCTCTTGCTCTCTCTCTCTCTCTCTCTATCTCTCTCTCTCTCCCAGTGGATGATCAGATTGCAGCGCTGGCTGCTCTGGTGCGCTCTGAGCTTGAAAGTGACGACGTGCTACACATTTTTATGTCACTGTGTCACCAGCCAGAGAAACAGATTCCTGGAGTTGGCGCGCTCATAATCCTTATTGCGATGTGCAAAGACACATTAAATCGTAATGAGTTCCTCGCATAAGTCTTACAAAAGACAACATTACATATCCATATTATGTGTATCATTTAATAGCCTATATAAAATGCAGGTTTTAATAGCCTAATGGTAGTGTTAGCAATCTCAATATTGTTTTTATAGGGGAGGCGATTTCTTTCTGTCAGAAATGTATCTGAGCTGAGGTTCGTTTAACGCAACAATGTCTTGTTTTGTTTTGATAATATATTTAATATATCTTAAATATATTTTAAACCAAAAGTATTTTTTTGGTTACACTTTATTTTAAGGTGACGTACCATTGTAGGCTACTTACTCAAATAAGTACTGAGTAATATAAATTAACTTCATGTATTTACTATAAACTTGCGGATAGGGTTTGGTTTAGGGTTAGTTACTTGTAATTATACATAATTTACAGTTATTACTATAGTAAGTACATGTTGTAACGACTAACTACGTCATCTACCGTTTTTTTCCCCTCAGAAGTATTTCGCGATTTGTCGACTTACTTATCAAATAACTGAAAGCGCTCGAGCAGCCTACTGTTGCTATGGTTACTTCCTCAGGCGAAAACGATGTTCGCGAGCGTCTACTTAGCGCACTCTGACTAACTTGTTATCTTACTTATTTGTTAACTGAAACGCGTTGTTAAAACGTATATACATATATAGAAAAAGCATATACAAAAAGAATACAAACATTTAAGGGGTTTTAGTGGGTTCAAGCGTTAATTAGGTGTATCAAAACCCCTAAAAATTTGCATGCATTGATGGACATCTTTTTTCAGCACTGCGCTCCCACGCAGATGAGCGCAAAGTCTCTTTGGTTTGGCCCACAGTCTTCTAGTCTGGTTGGCAGAGAGACAGTGCGTCTCTGCCTGGAAGGGGTTAGAGGGTTTGCTCGTTTCCAGTCCTGCCCATTCTCTCTCAAGGAGGAGGGACGGGAGCAACCAGTGCTGCGAGTGTTTTGACACCCACAGTCTTCAGATCGGATGCTGACACCTTCACACCAGTGAGAACCTGCTATATTTACCCACCAGTGCCCGTCTACGCGCGACAGAGAGGACGGAAATCAGTCATTTAAGGGAGTGACCCGACCGCGCGCCCGCAGAAGCGCCCACAGCCCGTTGCCAACGAGCCGAGGACGCGCTGTCAAACCCTTCTAGACTTTGGATTATGAAATTCAAGCAGCTACTGCACTGACTGTGCGAGAATCTCCCGCGTTTCAGTGCTGTGACTTTCTTCACGTTGCAGAAGAGGACACAGCGGTTCCCTGGGTCTGAGTGACAGGATCTTTCTCCAGCTTCCAAACTACCGCGTGGATTCAGAAATAATTATTACACGAAATCCTGAGGATATAACTGAACAGATTTCTTTGAGGATGTACTGGCTTTTGCTCTGTGTGACACTAACGGGATTGTCCGTGGCTCGCGCTGTAACGGGTGAGTTGGATATTGTGGTGTGTTGTGTCGGTTCGGCACGGGTTCTGTTATGTTTATTACCGTCGTTTGTTATTGATGCTCACCTGTAGGGCTACAGTTTCAGAAGGTAAACAAGTAGAAACCGTATTTGATGAAGGGAGAAATGATTCATTACGTACTAGCCTACATAATTTATTGCTGTAAATAAGTTCAAACCAGCGTGTTTCTACACTGTAAAAAGTGAAAATGTACAGTTTGTTACCATAAGGAGCTATTTGATCTGCCCCTTAAAATTCCATTGGTTTAAACTAATTCACAGGTTTATTTAGTGATATTAATAATATGTTTTTTATGAATAAAACCAGTTAATTTAGATATTTCCTAAACGTTTCTTGTTTTTTCTTTGGTTTTGTATTTGCTTAATTTTACTTAAATTGACTTAATTTGTGTATTTTTATTTTTCAGTTATTTGTATCTGTTTATTATTTAGGCTATTTAGTTGGTTATATGTGTAAAACAAGTAGATTAGTCAATTCATGGCAGCGCTTGGACGAAAGATGCTCCGTGTATATATATATATATATATATGTATAGATATGTGTGTCTGTTTGTGTTGTATACGCGTGTACGCGCGCGCGAGAGAGAGTTGGGTGTGTGTTATCAGACTCAAACACCCAGACACAGTGGCATATCTGCCCACCACGTCTGCACACCCATATACAGTGACCCTTTAGTCCACTGCCTGTTGTGTTCAGCTCAGATACATTGATCGATTCCCGGCGGATAATCGATCTTCTGATCTGTTCGATCATCTGTCGAACAGCTTGTAAGATCAGAGCGCGCTGCGTGTGACATTATGGGTGTCATGTTACCTTTGTGTAGTTTGTCACGAGTTATCTGTAGGCTACTATGAGATGCATGTAATTTACAGTACTATGACTGATTTTTAGAAATGACACCCTGAGCTTAAGATGCTAAAATGATAAATGTGCAACTCTGGTTTTTAGAAAGACCCTGTGGTGGGAAAATCACAATCTCCAAGGCTGGGTATGTGACCTCTCCTGAATACCCGACTGGATACCCGGTGAACCAGCAATGCACCTGGCTGATCCAAGCGCCTGATCCACAGCAGAAGATCCTCATCAACTTCAATCCGCATTTTGACCTGGAAAGTCGGGAATGCAAGTAAGTCTAACCAACCTGTCCTGGTGGAAAACGGGGCGTCATAATTGATAGATATCAGATTGTTTGTCTGTTTGTGAGCTATTTTCTTGGTGTCTTCTACTGACTTGAATTGGGAAAGACTGGATTAGGCAATTGATTTATTTAAAACCAGGACTTGTTTTCCAGCATTGCCATTTCTCCAGTTCATTTTCTACAAGTGGTCTTCTCATACGCTCTCTGGTATCGCAAAACATCTACCTGGTTTCAAAGCAGATCAATTTGGCGCTCAGATCTTGAGGTGTGCCACCTGTTGGTTGAAAATAAAATATTTCAGATATATGAAGCTAAATTTAGGAGGTGAACTAGATCTGTTTAAGAACAAACGTCCCGGGCTGTGATAATGGATCTGCATTTATCACTTGGAGGGATGTTTTTCCCGAGGAAAAAAGGGGGATGGTTTTCCCAAGAGGAAATCTCTCAGAATGAGAAGAATGTGAAGAGTCAAAACAGAAAAATGTGAAAGGCACACATGATCTGAGAACGCTCTGTTTATGGTTTCAGTTTCATCAGTTTGATGAGGTTTCCAGCATCACATGAGTAATTAAGCTGATTGTTTTCTTAATGAGGAGGTTGACAGACAATGACATTAAATGATAGTGAGGTTGGAGGCAGAGCTTGTTATTGCTTTGTGGCGCATTTCAGTGGTTTAGTTAACAGCATCAGCACTCAAACACTCACAAGGCTTTGTGTGGACTAAATCTCATAAATGAGATGGATTTGATGACTCTCTCTGTCATTTTAAACAGCTCGTAAATGGGGTGTAAATCAGCAGCTGTCAGTCACACAGACTTGGCTTTACTATTGGGTTGGATTTCAGTGCCAGGGGACCAATGAAAAGACCCTTATGCTGAATGTCCTGCTGTTGGGACCCTGAGGGAGTATGAAAGGGCAACAGACAGACCATGACCATCCCTTTCTATCCATGTCCTCTTTCAGTTCATCTTCTTTAGTTTGTGTGTGTGGGTGTGTGAGGGAGGAAGAGAATGGCATGCTACCATATATTATTTTTGAAGTGGGCAGTATGTATACATATATGCAAACTGAATGCAGATCCTATTTCTATGTATTCTACTTTTTGTGTAAATAGAATATCAGATTATCCTACTACTTTTTTCAAAATGTACAGTATACACATACACATAAAACCGTATCCCACAACACAATGCACTCAAATTCTACTATATCCAGTGTGACAAATGAACCAGAACATTTATCTACTATTCATAGTTTTCACATGATGTCACACTGATAGGAACACCCACCTGGACAGCAAAACATGGCTTTCCTCCATTGCCCCCCAGTCATTTTTACCAGGTTTGTACAAAGTACTAATGAAGAAAGACAGTAATATTAAAAGACCAAATTCAATATACACCTTATTGATGATACATTCTATGTACAGGCAAGCAGATGAGCTCAGAATATAAGCGCAACATACAGTTTCTCATTAAGCGTTTTTCCATAGAAAACCATTATAAACACATTATAAAACAACCCAAGTTGGGGTAAATATGGACAAACCCAGCGGTTGGGTTAAACGTTTGCCCAACCTGCAGGGTAGTTTTATTTAACTCAACTATTGATTAAAAATTACTTTATGGCTGGCTTAAAATAAACCAATCTCACGACCAATTCATACGTATTTTACGAGGTGGCTAATTCGTATGAATTCATACGACCTGTCTAAACCCCAGTGACGGGTAGGTTTAGGGACGGGGTTTGGGGTAGGTCATTCGTATGAATTCATACGAATTTGTCAACTCGTAAAATAAGTACGATTTAGCAAAAAACATATGAATTCCTCTGAGTGAGGTCGTATGAATTTATACGAATTAGCCACCTCGTATAATACTTACAAACTGCCGTGAGATCGGGTTGAATAAACCCAAAACAGGTTGGAATTTAAAAATCAGACACATAATTACTAGAGAAGGCAACAGTAATAATCAAAAGGTGAACATTTATTAATAAGAAATTTAATAAATGTCTATTATTTAAGTATTATTTATTAAAATGATTAATAAATGTTAATTTTCAACCTATTTGGGGTTCATATTAGGCGAGCAATATAGTAATTTTTAAACAATAGTTGAGTTCAATAAAAACTACCCAGCAGGTTGGGTCAAACATTAACCCAACTTATGGGTCAAAACAACCCAATCACTGGGTTTGTCCATATTTAACCCAACTTGAATTATTTTTAACCCAGCATTTTTTAGCTCTTAAAAACTCTTAACCATTTAACACATTGTGTTCATATTCTGGGCTCATCTCACCTGTATATAGTATTCATAATCAATAAGAGGTATACTTAATTTGGTCTTTTAATATCTCTGTTTTAGTACATTAAGGCACTTTAAGTGTTTTTCATGCTAAGCGTTTTAGAACGTCTCGCTGTTTTTTGTGATTGAAATACTGCAGCAGGTGCTGGATATTGATCAAGGGTGCCCTAAACTTGCATTTTATTCACATATTTTTGTTTTTATTCTTTTTAGATGGAAAATTGTAATGCAGTTCTATGAATGTTTTGCCCGCCCGTTCTCCGTGCCAGTCATGTGACTGAAAACTATGGTTCATTTTCATTATGCCTTCATCACTTATTGTTTGATCAGACTGCAAAAGTTTAAAGGGATAGTTCACAAAAAAAAAAAGGATATTTTTTTGTGTTGCACAGATATGGAATGATAAGGGTGAGTAAATTACATTTTTGGGTGAACTATCTCTTTAAGTATGTAAGCAGTATGCTACTATTCCATTCTAAGTATACATTTTTGGTTAAAAACCATCTCTCATTTAAGAAACGTTTAAAAAAAAAAATCAAAACTCAACACAAAAATCAAAACTACTGTATCTAAAGAGTCTTCTATGATGAATCAGGCTGAATCATCGCTCGTAACATAAACTCTGCCCTCCTGAGGTCATCAAATTTGGTGTTGGGTTTAAGCAACTAATTGTGTAGCATGTTAGAAATAAACCACATTTTCAATCACACTTGATGTGTTTGTTTTGGATTATAAATGTGTAAGATTCCAACTGCAGATGTTTATCAAGCTTGTAACAGAGATCTTTGAAAGCTTCCATGCTTCACAAGAAATACAAAAACCTGCCAGGAAGAGAGACATAGATATAGACATAGATCTCTGCAATTTGGACAGATGGATAATTAATCAAGACTGTTCAAAGCAACCATGCTCACCCTGAGCATTGCTAATACTTTATTTTCTCCCAGATTTCCAAGGAGTTCCAGAACTTTCCTGTCCATTCAGAAACATTCAGTGGGCTTAAATGTTCTGTCTCAAAATACTAAAGCCAGATGCCAACATTAAGAGTGTGACTGTCAATGCGTGCTGTGGAATGTCTGGTGTGTTTTGGACAGACTACCATGAGTGTGAGTCTCAGAACAGGGAGGTTAATCAGAACTTCACTTTAACTTGGACCAGATGCTGCTGTGTTGTTTTTGGACAGGCTTGAGTTTTTTAGCTGTGGCAAAACTGCAGAGTTTATGGTGAACATTATTAAATGAACCCTGCGGAAAAGCCCAAGAGACCACAGCGAAACACGGTATTCATTCCTTCCTGAGCTGCACTGCAGAGAACAAACGCACCGGACCATCTAACAGCTTTTTATTTCAACATATTATATAACAGAGCAGAGCCGGTAACACATGCATCCTATGAGAATGTTTGAGATGCTGCATTAACAGTTTCTGACTGGTAAAAGCCATTCCTGTCTTCATTGAGCTTCAAATTACAAGCTGTACCTCAGACTTGATGATTGTGATGACAAAAATGCTAGTGGCTTCAGCTGTTAAATGTAGTTAGATAGCACTACATATTCATATTCATGTTTGATATGCCTTTTTATTATAGCTATTGTTACCTGGTGCACTTTCTTTATTCTTACAATGATGAATTAAAGTAGTACTTAATTATTTTGCTGTCATCAACAACAAAGCTGCGCATGGATCAATTTTGGCGTTATGAGCGTTGCCATGGAAACAAATTATGTCTGAGCCCGAGGATGTGAACAGCTCTGAGTAGATTCTCCAAGTTGTCATCTTGTAATTATGGTAATTCCCACATGGGATGAATGCAGCATTAATCTACAGGACGTTTCTTTTAAAATCTCATTGATAAAGCTCCATAGGTTCTCTCTGGAAATATAAACTGTACAAAAATGTCCCTTGTTAATAGAGAAGGACCAAACAGACAGGAGGACATCCATGCCGTGAGATCAGATGTTTCGGTATCGGGTTCAGGAGCGTGGAGTCTTGCTGTTATATTTAGATTTTTTGGTAATGTGAACGTTTATTTAGCTCAGCTGTGTGATTTGTTTACAGTAGTAGTATACTCGTTTTATCTAGAGGATGTCTTAGAGGGTCAGTGTGTTTCTAGTGCATTCTTGTCTTATCTGAGGGGTCGTTGGAGATGGGGGTCCTACAAATGCCTCTGGCCCCAGACACTAATGTAATTAGTGTGAAATCAGTCACATATGTTCTTGTGGCACAACACGCACATATACACATACAAACACACAATCTATATCCTTCATATACCTCGTAGAGACAGAAATGCAGTTTTACATTTCAGTTTTGGTTGTAGTTTTATGATGTGTGTTCCAGGAGAGAAAACACAAGTAGTTTCCTGCAGCATTCATGAGGATTGATTTCTCTTAGTCCCTCTACACACACACTTACGGAGTAGAAATAATGTTTATCATTAATGGCTTTGTTGTGTGGGAATGCTTTAATATATAATTCTGGATATATTAATCATTAATGACACACTGTTTCTCTCTCTCCTCCTTCTTAACAGCACACACACACACACACACACACACACATTGTGACTAAGGCAATCATCACTATTACTCATAAGTAGTGTTAGAGATTTAAACAATCTACTAACTCTTATGTATTAAACTTTGGCATGTAGCTTGTATTTTACTATTTGTGCTACTGAATGATACCATCCTGGCATTGTGCTAAAAACCCTCCTAGCAGCTGCGTAGCAATGTGTTAAAAACTGCTCAGAACACCCAAATAAGCACATAGCAGCCACCTTCAACACCCTAGCAGCATTCACCATTCTATTGTCATGATTTTAAAGGGCTAGTTCACCCAAAAATGAAATTTTTATCATTAATTACTCACTCTCATGTCGTTCCACACCCGTAAGACCTTCGTTCATCTTCAGAACATAAATTATGATATTTTTGATGAAATGATATGACTCGTCCATAGATAGCAATATAATCAACACTTTCAAGGTCCTGAAAGGTACTAAAGTCATTGTTAAAACCGTTGACGTGACTACAGTGGTTCAACCTTAATTTTATGAAGTGACGAGAATACTTTTTATGAGGTGACGCAGTAAGCACAGTGCAGGCTTCCATGTTTAATTCCAAATGCCGGCTTAGTATTGGCCAAAGCTGATCATGTGAGCAGCACGACGCATACGTGTGATGCTGACACAGGAGCCGGCCAATAATGAGTCGGCGTTCGGATGTAGAACCTGGAAGCGATGGACAACAACGTATGAGAATGACACAGAAGAGAAGATATTGTTGAATAAAGTCGTTATTTTTGGTTTGTTTTTGCGCACAAATAGTATTCTCGTCACCTCATAAAATTAAGGTTGAACCACTGTAGTCATATCAACGGTTTTAAGGATGTCTTTAGTACCTTTCTAGACCTTGAAAGTGTTGATTATATTGCTGTCTATGGATTTCATCAAAAATATCTTAATTTGTGTTCCGAAGATGAACGAAGGTCTTACAGGTTTGAAATGACATGAGTAATTAATGACAGATTTATCATGGGTGAAATAACCCTTTAATGATTTAATGTTATGACCCATTGTAATGAGTTATGTTTTATTCCTTATTATTTTCCTCCTCTATCTTTCAGGGTTTTACTTTTAAACATAACCAGACACTCACACTTTATCCTTTTCCTTTCTCTCCATTCACATACATTCTCATTTATGTAAGGACTGAATCAGCTGCATACCTCCAAAACCGAACCATTGTTCCTGACAGTTTCATTGTTGGTTTATTTCACTCTTTTAATAAGTCACTATATCAGCAGCTTTCACATCCTCCTCCTGTGAGTCTTGCTCAATAGCAGGATATTTTTCAATCCAAAACCACAGACATTGTGTTTTTGAGGTTCTGTCTTTGTAGAAAGTGGGTGGATCTGCAGTAATCACTCTCTCTTTCTCTCTCTTATGAGATAAAACACCTTGCAGCATGAAACTCTCAGTCAATTTATCAGAAACATGCATAAGCTTACTGACTCCTGTGTTTTAACGCAATAAATAATCAAAAAATTCTGTATTAAATTGATTAAATTTAGTGCTGTCAAATCGATTAATTGCAATTTATTGCATCTAACATGTGTATATATAGTGTGTATATATATATATATATATATATATATATATATACATACTGTATACATATACAGTACAGTCCAAAAGTTTGGAACCACTAAGATTTTTAATGTTTTTAAAAGAAGTTTCGTCTGCTCACCAAGGCTACATTTATTTAATTAAAAATACAGTAAAAACAGTAATATTGTGAAATATTATTACAATTTAAAATAACTGTTTTCTATTTGAATATATTTCACAAAGTAATTTATTCCTGTGATGGCAAAGCTGAATTTTCAGCATCATTACTCCAGTCTTCAGTGTCACATGATCCTTCAGAAATCATTCTAATATGCTGATCTGCTGCTCAAGAAACATTTAATGTGTACAATTGTACAAAATATTTGTGTACAATATTTTTTTTCAGGATTATTTGATGAATATAAAGTTCAAAAGAACAGTGTTTATCTGAAATCTAATCTTTTGTAACATTATAAATGTCTTTACTGCCACTTTTGATTGATTTAATGCATCCTTGCTGAATAAAAGTATTAATTTCTTTAATTTCTTTTCAAAAAATCAAAAATAAAAATTCTTACTGACCCCAAACTTTTGAACGGTAGTGTATAATGCTACAGAAGCTTTGTATTTCAGATAAATGCTGTTCTTTTTAACTTTCTATTCATCAAGGAATCCTGAAAAAAAAAGTACACAACTGTTTTCAACATTGAAAATAATCATAAATGTTTATTGAGCAGCAAATCTGCATATTAGAATGATTTCTGAAGGATCATGTGACACTGAAGACTGGAGTAACGATGCTGAAAATTCAGCTTTGCATCACAGGAATAAATTACTTTGTCAAATATATTTAAATAGTACACAGTTATTTTAAATTGTAATAATATTTCACAATATTACTGTTTTTTACTGTATTTTTAATTAAATAAATGTAGCCTTGGTGAGCAGAACGAAACTTCTTTTAAAAACATTAAAAATCTTAGTGGTTCCACACTTTTGGACTGTACTGTATATATTTACAAACTTTTGTTTATATGCGATTAATTGATTTGACAGCACTTAATTACTTTTTTTTTTTTTACATTTTCAGTATAAATAAAGCTGCTGTCCGTAACTTTTTTTGTGTTCAAAATTTACAAAAATTATATAATGAGAATGTACAACATTAATCCATTTTCCAAACAGTACAGGCCCGTAGGCAGGGGGGGTTCGGGTGGTTCGAACGAACCCCCCTCACTGCCAAATGTCCAGAATTTAAGTCGTTTTTTTTTTTTTTTATGTGATTATTGTCATCATTGTTTTAATCAATGCTTGTGACAAATATTCTGGGTTGCTTTTTTAAATTAATATGATACATTATTGTAGCTGGACGTGTGTGTGTGTGCCGCGCGTGCAGTTCAGAGAGAGTTCTCGCTAGGGGTGGGCTAAGGGGGCTGGAGCCCCGAATTTTCCCAAAAGCCCCGAATCTTTCAGGTTTGAGGTTTCTTAACCGTGCTCTCAAAATATAATTTTTCTAAACATATCTCTCTATTAAAATACGTTAAGCAGTTCAATACCGCTTTTATACAGTATCCGACCATACACCGGCAGCGCTTTCTCTCTCTTCTCTCCGACAGCGAGATCACGAACACCGCAGTTGAACACAGACACGCCTCCTGTCACTCACTCAGAGCAGCGGCAGGCCTCGAGACTCTCTTTCGGTCCGGTGGAAGGGTTTTTGTTATATAACAACCGATATGACAACTTTAGCACATTTGTCAGCTAAACATTCATTCAGTGTTTCAGTGTTAATGACCCTCTACTGCCGCCACCGTTTCATAATGAACTGAAAATTTAAAACATACTACGTTTGCCAACGAGCTAAAATCGAAACCGTGATATGGCTTTGTGCCTTTATAAAACAGCAAAAGACAGTGATTAAGTATATATACAGTCTGTCTGTGCTGCGTGTTTTAAAGAGAAGTGCGCACATTTGCGCACGCGATCATCTGGTGATCTGGTGATCAAAATAAAAGCTCTCAAGGATTTATCTTTTAAAAAGAAATGAGTACAAAAGTATTGTAAAAAAGATGTTTGAACCCTTTTTAATGTCCAGGTACAAGTCAATGCTGTTTCTTTGTTCAATTTGCACATTGTAGCCTACATGGGTTGAAGCTCTTAATTTTGAGTTTCCAGAGTGCACCAGATTGATGCATTTAACCTTAAAATGTACAAAATTTGTTATTATTTTATTGTAATTTTGTAATTAAAAGGATTTCTATATTTTATCCACTCAATAGTCTACAATATAATAGCATATAAACGTAGCGTAATTATAATAACAAAACATAGTGGGATATTCAGTGATATTGGCTGTGCAATATCGACTTTTGTACAAAGGTGGTACATGAGGAAGCAATTTGACAACAATGCAGTAAATATTTTAGGTGCATCAAAAAGCATGTTCATCAAGATACCAGCAGACAAGCTAATCCAGCACAAATTAGTGCATAAAAGGTCACCAAAATGAAGTGTTTGAACCTCATAATTACATACAAAAGGAGGAGAAAAACTCTAAAAAGGTCCACTTTTAAAAAAAAAGAACCCCCCCTTTCAATAGGCTGGCTACGGACCAGCAGTAAATATAAAATATAAATTTCTTTAAGAAGCTGGGACACCTTTTTATGCCAGGGTTCCTGTTATAAAGTTTATGATTCATTAAATTACCCAGATCATCAGTCTAACTTGAGTCCAGGGATGGGATCTGAATGGCAGGAAGCACGCTTCGGCTCCCACAGAGGGTCGAGTCGTGGTGAGAGGTCAGAGATCATACTGACCGTCAGTGTCTTGGGTTACAGGAGAGCAAGAGAGCACGAATGTACTCAGAGGGGGTGCTGTGTGTAAAACCAGTGTCAGGTCAGCAGGAAATGCCTCATGTTTCGGGTGGTTTTGTTGGAGCTGATGCTGTAGGAGTCATCGAAATGAATCTAAATGAGTCGTGCAAAAGTTACCCTAGGATGAAACCAGGAGGAAGAATTCTCAGAGTTTCCAGTTAAACTGTCTATAAGCTTATATATATATATATATATGTTAATAAAAGGCATTTCAAAGTTACTCATAATACATTATAATATGTATTCCTTGTCACATCAAGAATATAAAGCATAAAATTTAATTATACAAAAATGACATTTGGTGAGTTTTAATGCATTATAGCCTTTAAATGCATAAACAAATAATTGTGTATTATAATGTAATTTTATATTTATGTATATTATAACAGTGTATTACAGTTATTGACAAAAACATGAAACTGATTATAAGGTTTATTATAAGGCATTACAAATATAGCAAAGCATTAAGAATATCCACATAATGTTTATCATATCATATATCATATCATGTTGCCCATAACTAAACAGACACAGAACAGTTTTTACATTAACTCACTTGTAAAAGTATCACAGAACAGTATTTTCAATAATGTGTGTTTGTGTGTGTGTGCAGGTATGATTTTGTACAGGTGTTTGATGGTGCGGATGAAAACGCTCCCTCTCCTGGGAGATTCTGCGGCAAAATCGCCCCGTCTCCGATTATCTCCAGTGGAAACTCTTTACTCATCAAATTCACCTCCGACTATGAAAGCACAGGAGCCGGATTCAGCATCCGCTATGAGATACACCGCACAGGTACCAAAACACACACACAAACAGTCAAAGATCTTATAACGCACATGCACACACACAAAGACAAAGAGGGTCTTTTAATCAAAATATTGATTCTCTTGTAATGTTTTAAAGCATTACATGCAAATGACTATATTCTCTGATATATACTGTTCAGTTCTTGCGGTGGTTCAGTGATACTTTGCATTTTGTGAAGGTACTGAATGTTCCAGAAACTTCACTGAACCACACGGAGTGTTCCAAACCCCTGGATTCCCTGATAATTATCCAAACAACCTGGAGTGCACCTTCATCATCTTTGCACCCAAGATGGCAGAGATCGTTTTAGACTTCCAGAGCTTTGATATGGAATCGGACCCATCTGCACCGACAGGGGCTCTCTGCAGATTTGACTATCTGGAGATCTGGGATGGATATCCTACAGGTAAAGATAAAAAAATATAAGGAACTTAAGGGTAAAAACAGTGCTGACTTTTATACTTCATGCTGAGAGCAGCAGGAAGTTTATAAAGTTTTAAGGGCCCAATATACTTACTGCAAAGTTATTTTCGTTCTTCGCTTAGGGGTAAAAAGAAACTTGAAATATCTTCGTAGCCATATACTGTTAGTTAAAATCCCAATGCCGTGCACACTTCTGAGAGCAAAGTTTAGATGAATATGTACTGCACTTTCCTCTCAATAACAAAATAAAGACAACAGAAATGACACTAATGAGAAAACAGCAGTTAAGAAAGCATTTGATCACAGCGATGTGGATATGTTTGCACAAGCTCTGCAATCAGCGCTCCAGTCAAGTCACGCCACGTTATACATTTACTTGTATACATCTGACCTCCACGAAGAGATGAAATGAACTGGACAAAATTTCCACGTCAAAGAAAGCAGAGCCTCAGAGCACACCTACCTATTACGTAATCCCCACAGACCAATGATAGTTTGAAGGTGTTCACCAGCCAGAGCGAACTTTTCTGGAAAGTTCGCTTTGGCAAGCTCTAATGAACTCTAAACTTAATTTTGGCCAAACTTGATTTTGTTCAAAATAAAGTCACACCAGTTTGTTCTTCAGTTTTGCTTGAAGCACAATGGGGCCTTTGGAGCCGGAGAAAAGGCTTTTTAGAAAACATCCACAGAGAACAGAACAGCCAAAGACACACACATAAACATACACACACAATCATTATAGCTCTTATGGTTATTAGAATTGTACTGCATGATGAAAGGCAGAGTTTTTTTATTGAGTTGTGAATTGAATTGCTTAAGTCTCCATCTCTCTCTTTCTCTCTCTCAGTGGGGCCTCATATTGGTCGATACTGTGGTTCCAGACCGCCAAGTCGTGTGATCTCGTACACCGGCATTCTCTCTCTCACAATCCACACAGATAACGCCATCACCAAGGAGGGTTTTTCAGCAAATTACAGCATCCGAACCAGCTCAGACCAATCTCACCAACACCAAGGTTAGTGTAGATAGACCTTCAGTCTCATTTAAAAGTGATCCTTTTGCACATTTTATAAATAATATTGTATTTATTATATTTGTCAAGATCTCTTGGACTACTTTTTCCCACTTCTCTCTGATTAAACACTGCTTTTTATATTGTGCTTATAAGGCTTCTCTATATAAGTGACTCTTTGCCAGTGACATAACAAAGCGTTGTGAATGCATTGTGAATTTGCTGTCGGGTCCAGTATTACATAGAAGATATATAAAATATGGGTGGATGTTAATGTCTCGATGACTCTGCCACAACAACCATTAAAGTGTGGTCACATTTACCAGTGAGAGCAAAATCCTGGCATTTCAAAATGAATCCACGTCATTGGGAATATCGCGTGAGTGCGAAATATTTAGGGAGAAGTGGATTCGCGGCATTGACCGACAGAAAGTTGCTTGGTTTGAAAGTGATTTCTTTGTGGGTTCTGCTTTGAGTCACTGAGGAAAGCCTGTTTCATATAGTAAGCACATGTTGTCTTTAGTAAGAATAATTTGCCTTGCTTTGTGGGAAAAATAAGACGCTGTACAACTTTAAATAAAATGGCCAGCAGCAAGCGCTCATCACAGTTTGCCTTCACTCAAAACATTTGTATATTAGAGGAATACAATGCCGTTCAATCGAATTTAATTAACAAAATTAGTGATTACAATGCAAATAATTAAAAATAAACACAAGAACCACAATAACAGAGAACGTTTATTGTCAATTTGTTGTCACATGAATTGTCAAAGATGTGCAGAAACGTTTTAAAAACATGGTGGAAGCGAAAAATTCAGCAACCAGAGAAGGACCAACTCATAAATTAAAAAGGACCATGTGAATTATCATTAAAATATACGCTGATGAATCTCCGGAGTTACCGACAGGAAGTTACCCGCAGCAACGGAAGATGCATTGCCTCACACAGCCATCACCTCAGCTCTGCTTGGACAGTCTTGTGAGTAGTAATGATTTTGCTTGTGTTTCTGTTCTGTTGTTATGTTTTTGCTTGCTGAGAAAGTTATTTATATCTTTTTTCCTCCTTTTTAAATACTATTCTGCTGCTTTGTATTGAGTAGCTGTGTATAGTTCCATGTCTTATCTTTTAGTGGATAGCTTAGTAAGATTCTCCTCTCTCTTGTTAACAATAGTCACTCAAGATGAAGATGTGCCAATGACAACCCAGAAACAAACAGCACAAAGTAAAGGTAAAACTCATGCTTACACACTTACAACTACGAGTCAAAACTTAACTAGTATATAGTGGCAATTGAGAATTTTTTGCAACAAACTGTTCCTATTCTTCTATAATACAGGCACATGGCATCACACAACGGTCACCTCAGCTCCACTTGGACAGTCTTGTGAGTCTCATCCTTTAGCGCAGGGGTTCTCAAACTGTTTGGGGCCAGGGTCCCCTTAGAGAGAAGAAAATTTTCCAAGCATCCTCTCATAATTATAACAGTAATTAAGCATATGCTTGCTACAGTATGTACTCTTATAATCAAAAAAACATATCTAAATAATTTAATTTAAAATTATTATTTAAAATAATTTAAATTATACAACATATACAATTTATCAACAATTTATTAAAAGTTTAACAAAAATGACATTTTAGGGCCATATGAAATCGGACGGACCCCACTTTGAGAACCCCTGTTTAGTGGATAGCTTGGTAAGATTCTCCTCTCTGGCCATTAATAAGCCCAAACCAAACAGCACAAAGTGAAGGTAAAAACTCATCCTTACAAAACTACGAGTCATAACTCACCAAGTTAGTTAACTAGCATATAGTGGCAACTGAGAATTTTTACAGTGTTCCTATTGCTCCCTTACATTACTAACTTCTTTTTTTTTTCTTTTTTCAATCAAGACGATTCGAGCAACATCCAGGTGACGCCTGTAATAAGTGGCTCGGACACTGAGACACAGAAAGACCCTCCAAGCAAGATTACCAAGCATATACTGGAAAAACAGTATGAAGTACTGACACTGGAAAAAGCAAAACTACAATTAGAAATACAGAAACTGGAATTAGAGAAAACTAAGCTGAAGTTGGAGCTAAAGAACCTTGGACATGAACTTTAGATCTCATTGACCACCGTCCAAGAATTAATTAATAATTTAATTTAATCAATCATTTCTAATTTTCCTGTTCACTTTACTATCCATACTATAGCAATGTTTACTATCTAAATTCATTTACTTAAAGGTGGTACAGAGGAACTTTTCGTCGACTGATTTTTTGAAATGAGCGCATGCGTAAGAACAATCCCCCTCCTTCACAGCTCTTTTCGAGGGAACGCCTCCCAAAACTCGTGCACGAGTATTGGAACACGAGTGTTTACCACCGGCATTCGCTGTGTTATTAAGCCGGGCACACATTTAACGACTAGCTAAAACATTCTAAGACTATGCTCAACATACAGCGATTGTTTCCTACTCCTGAAGCAGATTTATATACTTTCACATGGAATTTGAACACCGACTGTAATCGCCGACTGAACGCAACTGGCTCTGACTGGACGCGTTTGAGCGCGATCAGTCATAAGTATCAATTTACATTCATAATCAAAATAATAAATTGTATTTATTACCTTGCCATGTTGTGTAAAAGCGCATGCCCAGATTATGTTGCAGAAACTAACTGGCTTCAAAAATGGTGGGAGTCTCTCTTAGAACTCTTTTATTTCAAATAACATGAAATTGATAGAATTAAGTAACACATTTTATACGTGCATTTTTTTATTTAAATCATCAGTTGTTTCATATTTGTCTGCAGTCAATGTAAAGATGAGAATGAAATGAGAACTGCTGATATTTCTCTCGCTCTCAGAGTCAGCTCACTCAATCTGGAGCTTTTATTAAACCCATCTATCATGTTTTCAGAGAGTCACACACTAACTGAGACTGTTAGCAATAATGTGGCAATAATGTGCTTGATGGCACTGAAGAAACACCCATGATCCTTTGAGACCTGAACCCAGCTCATATTCACTTCAAAATGTGTGTATGTGTGTGCTTTCAGTTCAGTGTAATAAAGTGCAAAGAGGTTGTCCGTTTATAATTCATCATCATCTCACGGCCACACAGGGCAGGAGGGTCACATGGGTCACTACATCTGAGGCCAAACATGAAAGGCTAAAATTAACTTCCTGTGGTTCCTCTTTTTTTCTTTTCTCTCTCTCTCACACACAACAACATAGACAGGTACTGATATTTGCTAACAAATTGATATTTACTAAACCTAAACCTGCAGTATCATATTTTGAAAAAAAAAATCATGATTTACGATTTTGTCAGATAGTGAGAACCACTTCAAATGTACTCAATTTAATGATAGTGCCATGTATGCTGTTTATTACTGCTCACAATACATCTGTATGTATGTGTGTGTGTGTAGGTGAGTGCATGTCTCCTTTAGGGATGGAAAGCGGTGAAATCACAGAAGACATGATAACGGCGTCATCACAATATAATCCCAGCTGGTCTCCACTGCGCTCCAGACTGCATTACCCCGACAACGGCTGGACGCCATCAGAGGATTCTGCTCGAGAGTGGATACAGGTACAAACACACACACACACACATTCTATAAATTTATAGAGAAATACTGTGTCATTTTACCAGACAAGACATGAACTTTACACATGGAAAGCCACACACGTACACTCGGATGTGGACATAGACAAAATATTTAAAAATAATTGAAAAGTTATATAAGAGGGTGAAAACAGTGCTTGCCGGTCTTAAGTGTGTACTTGTGTTTGACCTTAAAAGGTTACTTTGGATCAAGGGGAGAGTACACCCCCCCAAAAAAAACCTGCTGTTTATTTTTGGCTTTGTAGACATTAGACAGCATTATGAAATGGAGAGAGGGAGAGATGGGATAGAGACATGTCGCAGGCCAGACTCGAACCTCCATCTCTAATTCCATCTACAAATTGGATATTAAATCAAAGTCAACACTCAGTATTAATGAAAATGAATATGTAAAAAAGTTTGGGGTTGGTACCGTTTTGTAATGTTTTTGAAATAAGTTTCTTATGCTCACCAAAGCTGCATTTATTTGATTAAAAATACAAAAAAAAAATTACAGTAATATTGTGAAATATTATTACAATGTTAAATAACTGTTTTCTATGTGAATATATTATAAAATGTAATTTATTCCTGTGATGCAAAGCTGAATTTTTAGCATCATTACTCCAGTCTTCAGTGTCACATGATCCTTCAGAAATCATTAATATGCTGATTTGGTGCTCAAGAAGCATTTCTACTTATTATCAATGTTGAAAACAGCTGTGCTGCTTAATATTTCTGGACACGTGATACATTTTATTCAGGATTTTTTGATGAATAGAAAGTTTAAAAGAACAGCCTTTATATGAAATAGAAATATTTGATAACATTATAAATGTTTTTACTTTCTCATTACTGTGACTTTTGATCAATCTAATGTGCCCTTGCTGAATAAAAGTAGCAATTTCTTAAAAAAAAAAATCTTACTTAACCCAGACTTTTGATATTAATAATCAATATAATATTAATATTGATTTATTATAATTTATCTTGCTTTGATTTAATATCCAATCTGTAGACATTTATGTAATAGATGTAAGATCTGCATTACCACTTAAGCTGGACACACACTCATACATACACAAAGGGTAAGGGTTTTCCTGCCTCTTTGTTTCTACAATGAATTTGATTGACATGTTGTCATTCTCACAGCAGTACACTCAGGAAGGGTTTCCTCTCTGAATGAGGACATTTATGGAGTGCTTGCACTGACAGTAGGCCAACATTTCTGATGTTACCAGGAAAACAGAATCACATCTGGACAACACATTTCATTCTGACACAGACAGACAAAGAGTAAAAGAGCCCATATCTGAACAAGAGGTTCAGGCACAGATTTCTTTTTAGCAGCAAGTGAACTAGTATTTAAAGCGCATTGCTTTGCTTTTGAACATGAGTGTAAGATTTTGACCTTTAAGTATTTGGAGTTATATGTCTGATATTTAAGGCTATAATTATATTTATATAATAATTTAAGATATTTAAGGCACAATACGTAAGATTTTTGGATTAAAATATCCAAAAACCACTAGAACAGTGTTATACATTTTGTTGACTTGTGTACTTACAGTATCCCAGATGTTTCCAAGAATGTTTAAGTTCAGAGAAATAAGCAATTTTAACTAGGACACGAACTGTGTCTGTGCGTCGCCTATCAATGACATCATACCTGAGTTACCCTTGATTTCCGGTTTAATTTTGTAGAAACCATGGAAACACCAAAGACGCTTCAATATATTATGTTTTATTAGACAAAGGAACAACATTTAGATACATTTATAGACAGAAAACGAATCATGTTATATAGCTCAACACGTTCAGTTTTATTGTTTGAATCTCGTTCTCTTGATTTACCGTGATTACCATGTTTTACTGTGACTAATATCAATCTAGCTTACTGCAGTGCTTACTTAACAAGTGTCTCATAGCAGCCGCCGAGCGAATGCTCAGAGTAACGTTATAACATCATTTTCAATACGCAAATATATCTAATATGATAAAACAGCGCTGCGTTACCCCACTTATGCTGGACCGGAAGAAGTGGAAGCGGCGACTGCGGCATAATAAAAGTCCCTCTGCTCTCGAGCCATGTGTCATGCTCGTCTCTCATTAGCAATCGCTCCAGCGGGCCCGTTCAGCTCCCACAGCACTCGCCCTGTTCTGCTTCATACTACAATAACGTTAATGATTGTTAATAATCTCATCCATGAACATGATTTCTGCCCGAGTCCCATCGGATTCTTTAGCGGCGAAAAATTACATATTGTGCCTTTAAGTGTCCATAAGTGAAATTTTATTACAATTTAAAATACCTGTTTTCTATTTTAATATATATTTTAAAAGTCATTTATTGCTGTGATGGCAAAGCTGAATTTTCAGCATCATTGCTCCAGTCTTCAGTGTCACATGATCCCTCAGAAATCATTTTAATATGCTGATTTGCTGCTCCAGAAACATTTCTTATTATTTTTAATGTTGAAAACAGTTATGCTGCTTAATATTTTTCTGGAAACCATGATACATTTTTTCAGGATTCTTTGATGAATTGAAAGTTCAAAAGAACAGCATTTATTTGAAATATAAATCTTTTATAACATTATAATATTTCTTTATGGTTACTTTTGATTAATTTTATCTAAATATTAATTTTCTTTAACAAAATCTTACTGACCCCAAACTTTTGAACAAAGTTACGTAGTGTATACAAAAAAATGTAGCGCACATAATGAAAACATTTTTGTTCTTTTCGGAGTTTACAGCCATTGGTCCCTTCATTTTAACCCTTTGATGCGCAAGCTATGAAAACCCCTTCTAATGCGCAACATGGGTCAAAAATGACCCGTATTCATTTCCTATGTAATTTCAATCATGGTTGAGTGTTTCTTTGCTGAATCTTTGAAATAAATGTATTTTATCATTCATTTATTCCAGGTATTCTTTAAATATCTTGTTTTTGATTGTCAAAAATCATTATGTTCATTTTTTCTTTCTTACTTTATAAACAAACTCAGTTTTTGTATGTCTACATCAATTTTACACACATTGGTCAAAAATGACCCGTATTCATTTCCTGTGTTATTTCAATCATAACTGAGTGTTTCTTCGCTGAATCTTTGAAAGAAATGTAATTTGTAATTTATTTATTCCAGGTATTCCTTAAATATCTTGTTTTTGATTTTCACAAATCATAGCTTTTGTATTTATACATCAATTTTACACACATGGGTCAAAAATGACCCATATTAGAAACCTTTGCAAATTTTCGCAGGTAGGAACATATTTACTGCAGACAACTATTCATCCGCCACACTTTTCACGTCTCAACATGGCTGCTTTTGTATATTTGATGGATGAAAGTCATATTATATTTCATAGGCTATATATTATATTTCATAATCTTTATTTTTTTGTCATAAACCAATGCTACTGGTCACCTTTTACATCTATCAGTGTTCCTTAAAAGTAACAGTTTTGAACAAGGTTTCTGTCCAACAATGAAAATATATAATAAGTGTATTTGAATTTGAATATTTGAATATTCTTGTGCTTTTGATTTTCTTTATCTAGAGTGTTAGCGGCTGATCCTCAACAGAACTGAGGTGGATGATGACATCACTGTAAAAAAAGCTGAAAGAATACTTTGCGCACAGTCGAACACAATTTAAATGTGTATGTGCAGGTTGCACATACAGTTACAGAAATCCGGCAGAAATTATAAAAAGTTACAAAAATCTGTATGCTGACCCTCACATACGCATAAAACATGAAGTATACTTTGGCCTTTAGAAAGATAATGACACACAAAAAAATTAATTCAAAAAGAAAGAAAAAAAAAATTTAAATAAGGATTTGTTTATTGAGCAATACCTGGAATAATGAATGATGAAATTAATTTATTGTAATATATCGATATAGAAAAGAACTCATTCAGGTCACTTTAGACCCATGTTGTATATGTCCAAAACTGTTACTTTTCAGGAACACTGACAGATTTAAAGGGTGACCAATTGCATTGATTTATGACAAAAAATAAAAAATTATGAAATATATAGCCTAATATATTAAATATAATAAGACTTGCATCCATCAAATATACAAAAGTAGCCTTGTTAAGATGTGAAATGTGTGGCAGATGAACAGTTGTCTGCAGTAAATATGTTCCTACTTGCAAAAATTTGCAAATATTAAAGATTTCTATATGGGTCATTTTTGACCCATGTGTGTAAAATTGATGTAGAAACTGCGTTTGTTTATAAAGTAAGAAATAAAAAATAAACAATTATTTGTAGAAAATCAAAAACAAGATATTTAATGAATACCTGGAATAAATAAATGACAAATTACATTTCTTTCAAAGATTCAGCGAAGAAACACTCAGTCATGATTGAAATAACATAGGAAATGAATACGGGTCATTTTTGACCCATGTGTGTAAAATTGATGTAGACATACAAAAACTGTGTTTTTTTATAAAGTAAAAAAGAAAAAATGAACATAATGATTTTTGACAATCAAAAACAAGATATTTAAGGAATACCTGGAATAAATGAATGATAAAATACATTTCTTTTATAGATTTAGCAAAGAAACACTCAACCATGATTGAAATTACATAGGAAATGAATACGGGTCATTTTTGACCCATGTTGCGCATTAGAAGGGTAGTGATACAAAAATAATTTTTATTCAAAAAGTAAGAAAAATAATTTTTATATGAGGATTTGTGATGATCAAAAAGAAGTTAATTGAGGAATACCTGGAATACTGAATGATGAAATTAATTTCTTGTAAAGATATAGAAAATAAAAACTTTTTTGACCCATGTTATGCATCAAAGGGTTAAAGAAACGCAACCTCGACATTATATTCATCTGGCATTTTAAGGGGGGAAAAAAAAGCTTTGAATGATATGAGGTGAGTAGACAATGGGCAGAATTTTTATGTTTGGGTAAACTATACTGTTAACCTTACCACTCAGCCGGGAGTCATAAGAATGGTGAATTGCTGTTGGAGTCATTACCCTCTTGGTAACAAGCACAACGGTTGAGTGAATTGAGCTAAAACTGCCATGGCAAATAGGGTGTCTGCATGTCTGGCAAGCAACGTCAAAGCTTTTTTCAGAGATGGCTGCTCCATTTTCACTTAGATGGCCTCTTTCTTTCTTCTCACAAACCATCTGTCTTCCCTGTCCAACGTCTTCATATTCTTGCCTTTGAACAAGTGATCCTTGTCCTGGGGCACATTTGAATCAAACTATGTCTTGTCTTTTGGTCTCAGCCTGGAAACTATCCCAAGAAAGCAAAGCGACATGAGGGTCAGTAGAGTGCCGTCTTCCTTTTTCCTTATTCCTCTTCCCTTTCCTGTTTAAATTCTTTACTTCTGTCTCACACACATGCACCCATCAATATCCTGTTTTCTACAAAAAGTGTCCATGTTTGTCGTAGATCCTGGCATTTGAGGGGCTGTGCTTCTGTCCTTCCATTGTTCCCTTGTTAAAGGTTGTTAACACTTGTTACAGCTTGTTAGCAGTGGCTGGCTCCAGTTGGCAGCTCGAATGCTTCTGATACGGCACAATATTGAAAAGCAATTAGCCTCATAATACCTTCCTGTTCAGAGAGAAAGAGAATGAGAGAGAGAGAGAAAGGGATGGCAGCATCTGCTCACTGAGACTTGGGTGGAAATCAGTGGGAGAGAGATGTGAACTTTTGTGCCAGGAATGCTTCTATTGAGCCAAACTCTCTCAATAGGCTATTTACGCACACTTCTGTTGCGTCAGTTGAGTTTAATTTATCTCAAGAGTCACGCACACACTCGAGAGACAGACAGTAACTGACATGCTAGATTTAATACAGGAATTGCTCCACAACAACATGATTTGTCATCCCGGCCCAGAGCATGTGTCGACATTTCTGGACCTGTGACCACGTTTTAGTGTTATGTGAATCATTATTACTGTAAGGTTATTGAAAAGGACAATAAACACTTAGAACAGACTTCTTGTAATTGTTGAGGAGGGAAAGAAATGGAGATTCTCGGAACCTGAAACACAATATAAGGCCATGATAGATGCTTCTAAAATTATGAGTGTGTGCTTGGTTTCATTGGACAGTTATTGTTCTTTTAAGTGTTACAGATTATGACAGAGGACTGTGTTTGAGTGCCAATATGGAAGTAAGTGGCAAACGTTATGTTTTACACACTAGATATGAGATTAGAAAGTTCAGTTTGATCATTTTGTGGCACGTAATCTGATGATCTAAGCTTTTTGTATGACAAGATATATACACTGATCAGGCATAACATTATGACGACTGACATGAGAAGTGAATAACACTGATTATCTTTTCATCACAGCACCTGTTAGTGGGATATATTAGGCAGCAAGTGAACATTTTGTCCTCAAAGTTGATGTGTTAGAAGGAGGAAAAATGGGCAAGTGTAAGGATTTGAGAGAGTTTGACAAGGGCCAAATTGTGATGGCTAGATGACTTGGTCAGAGCATCTCCAAAACTGCAGCTCTTGTGGGGTGTTCCCGGTCTGCAGTGGTCAGTATATATCAAAAGTGGTCCAAGGAAGGAACAGTGGTGAACCGGCGACAGGGTCATGGGCGGCCAAGGCTCATTGATTGAAGGTTGGCCCGTGTGGTCCGATCCAGCAGATGAGCTACTGCTAAAATTGTTCAAGAAGTTAATGCTGGTTCTGATAGAAAAGTGTCAGAATACACAGTGCATCGCAGTTTGTTGCGTATGGGGCTGCATAGCCGCAGACCAGTCAGGGTGCCCATGCTGACCCCTTGTCCACCGCCGAAAGCGCCAGCAGTGGGCATGTGAGCATCAGAACTTGACCACAGAGCAATGGAAGAAGGTGGCCTGCTGATGAATCACGTTTTCTTTTACATCACGTGGATGGCCGGGTGTGTTGCTGGGGAACACATGGCACCAGGATGCACTATGGGAAGAAGGCAAGCCGGCGGAGGCAGTGTGATGCTTTGGGCAATGTTCTGCTGGGAAACCTTGGATCCTGCCATCCATGTGGATGTTACTTTGACATGTACCACCTACCTAAGCTTTGTTGCAGACCATGTATGCTCTTTCAAACCGTCCATACCGTCCATACCGGCGTGGTGAATACGATCCTCAACTGGACATGACCACAACACAGCCCTGAAGTATCAGCAGAGATCGAGTCAACTAGATCATCCATCGTGAAGGCCTCATCAACACGACAGCCAGTAGCACAGTTCCTCAACAAACCGTCCATTCCGGCGTGATGAATACGATCCTCAACTGGAAGGAACTGAAATAAACACTTTGATTGTTGCAATCCTATCAGACTTATGATAGCAACCTGATTCGTAACAAAGCACTGTTCGCCAGAGGAGAACTGGCCCCCTGACTAAGCCTGGTTTCTCCCAAGGTTTTTTTCTCCATTTTAACACCTATTTGCCACCTGTTTGCCACCTGTTTGCCACCTGATGTCACCTGATGGAGTTTGGGTTCCTTGCCGCTGTCGCCTTTGGCTTGCTTAGTTGGGGACACTTGACATTTGACTTGACATTTGATATTCAACAGTATTCTTGACATTTAATCAACAGTGCTTCTGATCTGCCTGCATTGACACTATTCTTTAAGAGCTGCTGTGCAGCCAAAATTATGTACCAGTTATCAATGTAAAGCTAATTTGACACAATCTGCATTGTAAAAAGCGCTATATAAATAAAGGTGACTTGACTTTCATGGAAACGGTTTTCCCTGGTGGCCTCTTTCAGCAGGATAATACGCCCTGCCACAAAGCAAAAATGGTTCAGGAATGGTTTGAGGAGCACAACAACGAGTTTGAGGTGTTGACTTGGCCTCCAAATTCCCCAGATCTCAATCCAATCGAGCATCTGTGGGATGTGCTGAACAAACAAGTCCGATCCATGGAGGCTCCACCCCACAACTTACAGGATTTCAATGATCTGCTGCTAACATCTTGTGCCAGATACCACAGCACACCTTCAGGGGTCTAGAGGAGTCCATGCCTCGATGGGTCAGGGCTGTTTTCGCAGCAAAAGGGGGACCAACACAATATTAGGAAGGTGGTCATAATGTTATGCCTGATTGGTGTATATATAATAGCTACAATAAAAAATATCAAATAAATTAAAAAGAGAATGGTTTAATTTGAACAAGTGGCTGCCAAGTCTTGTCAAACTGTCTAAATTTGATAATTGTGTCTAATATGTTCAAGGTGTAGTTGAAGTCATAGTTTTAGTGGGAACCTCCTATTTCTTCCAGCAGTTTTTTGGCTGCAATTAAACCATATTCACATAGCTTGTACTGTACTTTACTTACTGTGTGAGTGTACTGGTTATATTGTAGTGTGTATTCAGGCTTCAGGCCACGCCCACTACATGATGAGGACATGCCAATGTCGCAAAAACAAACTGAATGATTTTGTATTAAAAATGTAAAAATGCAGAAAGTTTTCTGTGATGGGTAGGTTTAAGGTTAGGGGCTAGAAAATGTCATTAGCTCAGTATAATCTAACAATCATGTCATAATTACCGTAATAATGAGATTTAAACTTGTAAAAAACGTTCACGTCCTCATAGAACTCGTAATTACAACTACAACTAAGCTGGGAATTTTCAGAGAACTCCTGTTTGTACCACGTAACTGCTGTACCACCTGATCGTTGCAGATTAATTTTAGACGTTGATAGAAACGCATAGCTCAGAGTAGAATGTTAAGTGTTGCCATCTGGAATTTACAGTCATTATGCCATGGCTTGAACGCAGCGTAAAAAACATTACGCATACGGAATGTCGTCATAGTCATAGGAGTACCTACGTGTGTGTGTGTGTGTGTGCGTGTGTGCGATCTGACTCGACATGATGTTCCTGGATCAAAATGTGTTTGTTGATACTAGAACAAAATTCCTATCACTTTGTCATAGCTTTAACCCTAAACATACCCTCCAAAAGCAGAGGGAATCCCAGCTTTAAGCCTAAAATCTTGATTGTTTGGGATTTTCAGAACATTTTTCAATGACCAACAAGGACGTTGATCCAGGAACATGTCCTACTTTGGTAAACCATGTTAAGCTTTTAGCCTTTCTGTCCAGACACTGCATTGTACTGCTGCTATGCAGTGAACATCATAGATCATACTAATGTTCTTGTGAATCAGTGCAGTATGTCTGACTGTGATTAACTAGCAGTTACATGACAACTGCTCCAATACAGAGTCCAAAACAACACATTCCCACACATATATCAACACTCACCAGAGAGTAACAAGCTCTTTTCTTATGATCTCTTTCTGTCTCTCGCAGGTGGACTTGGGTTTCCTGCGGTACGTGACGGCCATAGGAACACAAGGTGCCATATCAAAGGAAACAAAAAAATCATACTACGTCAGAACATACAAGATCAGTGTGAGCTCAAACGGAGAGGACTGGATAACCCTAAAAGACAAAACCAAACAGATTGTGAGTATTTATTTATTTATTTATTGTGCTTTGTTTTTGTTTGTTTGGTTTTTTTAAAGAAATGTATAGTTTTAAATCAGTAGGTTGATGCATTGACCAAAAGTGAAGGCATACAATAGATTTCTATGCCAAATAAATGTAAATTCAAATAAATGTTACGGTTTCTACAAAAATATTACGCAACATTGATAATAATAAGATATGTTTTTGAGCACCAAATTAGCATATTAAAATGATTTTTGAAGGATCATGTGACACTGAAGACTGGAGTAATGATGCTGAAAATTCAGCTGTCATCACAGGAATAAATTATATTTTAAAATATATTAAAACAGATATTTTAAGTTGTAATAATATTTCACAACATTGCTGTTTTTACTGTATTTTTGATTTAAAAAAAAAACTGCAGCCTTGGTGAGCATAAGATATTTTTTTTTATATAGTTTTTTTAATATATTTTTTATTTACCTGCGTTTTATTTGATTTGGTTAAATAATGTCATATTTTGTATTTTGTTTTATTGTTTTTATTTTATATGTATTATTGCTTTTATTACTATTACTTGCACATTTTTCTGTCTTTGTTTTCAACATTTTTGTTGATTGATGGTTTGGCAATATTGTGTGTAAAACGGTTTGAAATTGAACATTGGTTAAGAAAAGCAGAGGAAAAAGAGAAGAAAGTGATACATGTGTCATCTCTCTTTTTCACAGGTGTTCCATGGAAATCAGAATCCCACAGATGAGGTACGCGCCAGGCTGCCCAAGCCCACCCTCACCCGTTACCTGCGGATACGACCTCTGACCTGGGAACAGGGCATCTGCATGCGTTTCGAAGTGTACGGCTGTAAAATATCAGGTATCCTGTCACACACACACACACACACACACACATAGTAGAGATTTTTTTTGTAGTGAGTTTCAGCCATAACGTCACTATGAAATCCCAGCAGTGGTTTACAGCACTGAGTCACTTATAATTCCCCCAAATTCGCTCACTCCATATGTGATCATTAAAGAATGACTCCCCTCCTTGTTCACTGACATCAAAAGGTGCCACCTGCATGTGTGTGTGTGTTTATTTTAATAAATCCTCACCATTTCTGACAGGTAGAGTCAGACAATAAGTAGCCTGTATGTCTGTTTCCTGTGGTTCAGAATATTGTTGCTTCTTTCATGAAGGTAGCTCACATTCTCTCTCTCTCTCCCTCTCTCAGACGCTCCATGCTCCAGTATGTTAGGGATGGTTTCGGGTCAGATTTCGGACTCTCAGATCTCAGTATGGCCATCAGCAGAGAGGGGCTGGCTCCCTGAACAGGCCCGGCTGCTGACCGGCCGAACGGGCTGGGTGGTCGCTCACCCGCAGGGTCTCGTGAAGAACCAATCACTGGAGATAGATCTGGGGGCCCGGCGGATGGTAACAGGTCTCATTCTGCAGGGAGGGAAATACAGAGATGTGAATATTTTCATCAAACGCTTCAGAGTTACATACAGCACGAATGGAACGGACTGGAGTTACATACTGGAAGAGAACAGCAACAAAGTGAAGGTATTGCATGTGTAAAGGCCTGTTCACACCAAGAATGATAACTATTGGTATCTACACCTACAGACTATAATGTTCGGTTTATTATAAGCGCGCACTGCAGTTATGCCATATGCCACTTAACTCTTTATGCTGTTTATCGTTAATGACCACATTATTTTTCATATGCATCTGCTTACATATGAGATCGCTTGTTTCTGCTTCTTCTTTGACTGTGTTTTCATCTGGAGATGCTGTACTCGTTCAGAAGATGTGTGATAGCGCCCTCTAGCGTATTACATTGAAAACATGGAAAGCCGTAAAATCTCGTCAATGGCGGGGAAGCATTTTCTCATAAAAGACGAGATAACTTGTCAATGGCCGGAAAAGAGTTAAAATGCCCCAGCTCTTATTGATTCTGATTGGCTGTCAATGTTTTTATCGGTCATCGTTCTGAAAGTGATGACAATAATACAATAATGACACAAAGCAATGATATAATTGTAAAGTATTTAAAGCGACAGGCTAACATCAGATGTGGAAACTAATATAGTTTATCATTTAGCTATCTTTATAGTTACCGTTCTTGGTGTGACTCGACCTTTCTCATCCTTGGTGTGAACGGCCCTTTAGAGCAAGAAACATTTTTCTTTTTCTTTTTCTTTCATTCATTTAACTGGACAGACACCAAAACTAAAAAATTTATTTTTTCACCCATCTAGGTGTTTATGGGAAATCTGAACCATGACACACCAGAAGTGCGTACTTTTGATCCAGTGCTGATGCGTTTCCTGCGCATCTACCCTGAGCGTGGCTCTCCTGACGGCATAGGGTTAAGGCTGGAGGTTTTAGGGTGTGACCCACAAGGTGAGTGACAGCCAAACTAACCAATTCTCAGGAGCAATCCAGTCCTCAGGCTCTATAATCCATATTAGAAATGATTTTCAAATGGTGTATATTTTGTAAACACCTCATTTACCTCAAATTAATTGCTTGTCTAAACTTTTCAGAGCCCACAACACCTCTTCCCCTCACCACCACCATGGAAACTACAGTAGCCACAGTCACTATCGCTCCAGGGAATATTCCAACAACCACCATTATTCCTGTGGAGAGTTGTGATGAATACGGCAACTGCCATAGCGAATCAGTGACAGACTACGACACAACAGGTTAGATACACAAACTTTTCTCTCATGTTTTTATATCATTAACATCTATCATTTTTATATCAAGCTAATTATGTTGGCTAAACCATAACACTACCCTCTGAGTCCTGTGAGAAACCTATTTTTAGATTTTAATTAAGACATTATTTACTCTCTTTATTATGCTGTTTTCATAATAGGGACTGTTAATAGGTCCCAATAATGTTGGTAATGTCAGGTTTTACTATCACTGTGGGACATTTAGTTCCCCACACGGACAGCAAAACCTCACATACACAAACATCCACACAGAGACAGACTATGACCCAAAAGGTTACAAACACAAACACCCACACTGTGAAACACACCAACAAAGACCCAGCAGATTACATACGCTTAGCAAAAGAGTAACATGCCATGAACCTTAGGTTACACAAAAACAAAGACAAAGTCTGTGACCCATCAGATTACTCAAACACACAAATACACGTTTAACATTTAAAACACACAGCGGAACAAAGACAATGGATCTCATTCACTAATAACTGCATTGTATTTACACGCACAGGAGAACTTACACACATGATTTCTTAACCTCGTTTTAATGTTAATGAATTTGGAGTATTCTAAATAAGTGACTACTTGCTTGAAGTTAGTCATTTGCATAAAACACTCCCAAACCATCTCCATATAAGGGCTTTCCGCACAACCGAGACCCAGTGATTCAACAGTAAACAAATACATAAACTTACAGAACATACAAATGGAATTAAACAAGTCTGTAGTTCATTAACTCTTTAGCTTTGACTTTGACAGCACCTTCTGTCATTTGTTTTCCACAGAAACTGCAGTAGCAGAGCCATTTCTGGACATGGAAGCAGTACCTGGTGAGAAACTACACGTCATTTGAACTGTTATGTTTATTTTAGTTATTTTACATACTAGCATAGCACACAGATTAGCCCAATTAGCCTGATAGCTTAGCTTTAACACTACACATTTGCACTTACCCTACATGTATTCACAATTATTATTATTATTATTATTTATCAAGTGAAAGAAATTACATTGTCCAATTAGTTTTATTGTGCACTATAGAGTCAGCAATTATATACACATTTTAATGTAATTTTTGTATACTTTGTAGCCTATAACTATTAACTGATTGTTGGAGACCTGATTTCAAGGGAGGACCCGATTTTTCAGCATATTGTAATAATTTGGGGGGGGTTCCATGCTGAGCACACAACAAAATCTCTACTGCCCTCAAGTGTTGTGCTGCATAATTACATGAAATAATCTGCAGCTGTTGAATTTCTGAATTCTGTATATGTTTCAAACACACTGATGGCAGATAGTTCTTACTGCCACCTTCAGGACGACTAAATAATGACACTTTAAATGCATTCATGTACAGGTGCTGGTCATATAATTAAAATATCATCAAAAAGTTGATTTATTTCACTAATTCCATTCAAAAAGTGAAACTTGTATATTATATTCATTCATTATACACAGACTGATATATTTCAAATGTTTATTTCTTTTAATTTTGATGATTATAACTGACAACTAAGGAAAATCCCAAATTCAAACTTTGTTTGAAAAATTAGAATATTACTTAAGACCAATACAAAGAAAGGATTTTTAGAAATCTTGGCCAACTGAAAAGTATGAACATGAAAAGTATGAGCATGTACAGCACTCAATACTTAGTTGGGGCTCCTTTTGCCTGAATTACTGCAGCAATGCGGCGTGGCATGGAGTCGATCAGTCTGTGGCACTGCTCAGGTGTTATGAGAGCCCAGGTTGCTCTGATAGTGGCCTTCAGCTCTTCTGCATTGTTGGGTCTGGCATATCGCATCTTCCTCTTCACAATACCCCATAGATTTTCTATGGGGTTAAGGTCAGGCGAGTTTGCTGGCCAATTAAGAACAGGGATACCATGGTCCTTAAACCAGGTACTGGTAGCTTTGGCACTGTGTGCAGGTGCCAAGTCCTGTTGGAAAATGAAATCTGCATCTCCATAAAGTTGGTCAGCAGCAGGAAGCATGAAGTGCTCTAAAACTTCCTGGTATACGGCTGCGTTGACCTTGGACCTCAGAAAACACAGTGGACCAACACCAGCAGATGACATGGCACCCCAAACCATCACTGACTGTGGAAACTTTACACTGGACCTCAAGCAACGTGGATTGTGTGCCTCTCCTCTCTTCCTCCAGACTCTGGGACCCTGATTTCCAAAGGAAATGCAAAATTTACTTTCATCAGAGAACATAACTTTGGACCACTCAGCAGCAGTCCAGTCCTTTTTGTCTTTAGCCCAGGCGAGACGCTTCTGACGCTGTCTGTTGTTCAAGAGTGGCTTGACACAAGGAATGCGACAGCTGAAACCCATGTCTTGCATACGTCTGTGCGTAGTGGTTCTTGAAGCACTGACTCCAGCTGCAGTCCACTCTTTGTGAATCTCCCCCACATTTTTGAATGGGTTTTGTTTCACAATCCTCTCCAGGGTGCGGTTATCCCTATTGCTTGTATACTTTTTTCTACCACATCTTTTCCTTCCCTTCGCCTCTCTATTAACCCTTTCGCACGTAAGTTTTAAATATTCTGGGTGACCCCCCAGCAAGAGTTTTTTAAAGCGACCGTTATTTAGAACATATTGCTTTATGGTTTCCATGGTGACGCGTCATTGCTTGTTACGTGACACACCGCAGCGCTGTATGACTGATGATCTGCTTTTATTAAATTTTTCCGTTTTTATTCAAAATATTCACAAATTTGTTAACTATAGCATGAAGTATCTAATATTCCGATTGCCAAATATGTGCAAGTGGATGTGTTTTGCTGTTTAAACACCTTTGTAACGATCATGTTAGTTGAGCCATCTGCGCGATGGCACCGCCATGTTAGTTTGCGCCGCACAGAGAATCGGATCTGTTGGATTTACAACCCGTGAATTCATCCACTTCTCCCGAAATACATGAAACTAAGTGAGTCGGTGAACTGGGGAAGAATAGAGTAAGCTTTAAAGTTACTTTCACAATGTGTATCTGATATGAATAAAACGTGTCATCTAATTATAATGGAAAGGGTTGTTATTTCCGCTTCTATAGACATTGTGTATTTTACAAACTCTTAATATAATGTTTTGTTAGTACTCATGTGTATTTAAATGTCTGAAACCTAAAATAAACATTATGCGGTTGAAAACACTGCATATATGTAATATATGAAAAGCACTGCGCGCGTCCGTCTCTGGTTTAGCGCCAGCCAAAGCGCGCACGCACATTTAAATTTGGCAGTTGATCGCGTGATGCGCTGAACGTTCTAATCACACCGGTGTGATCGTACGCTCCTGGGGCCAGCCAAGACTGATCACACCGGTGTGATCGTACGTGTTAAAGGGTTAATGTGCTTGGACACAGAGCTCTGTGAACAGCCAGCCTCTTTTGCAATGACCTTTTGTGTCTTGCCCTCCTTGTGCAAGGTGTCAATGGTCGTCTTTTGGACAACTGTCAAGTCAGCAGTCTTCCCCATGATTGTGTAGCCTACAGAACTAGACTGAGAGACCATTTAAAGGCCTTTGCATGTGTTTTGAGTTAATTAGCTGATTAGAGTGTGGCACCAGGTGTCTTCAATATTGAACCTTTTCACAATATTCTAATTTTCTGAGATACTGAATTTGGGATTTTCCTTAGTTGTCAGTTATAATCATCAAAATTAAAAGAAATAAACATTTGAAATATATCAGTCTGTGTGTAATGAATAAATATAATATACAAGTTTCACTTTTTGAATGGAATTAGTGAAATAAAGAAACTTTTTGATGATATTCTAATTATATGACCAGCACCTGTAAATAGCGTGAATGCATGCATGGTTTCTATAAACTAGATCATGAGGGTTTTTTTGTCTAGCAATAGATTTAGTTTTATTGATTTATTCTTTTTAAAAATGTATATATATATATATATAATTCAAGATATGTTCTCTGAAAACAAGTTTTAATATTTTGCTTAATTGTTAAGGTACCTAACATACATGTGATGGGAACATTTCCTAAAAACTACTTTTCTATATAAGATCATGAGATTTACTGCAGTCAGAGTCACGGGAGAATGTGGTATCTAGATGCAGTGCTGTGCTGTTGCCCACTGGTTTTTGGTGATTTAGCAGATTTTACAATAGGAAGTAGAGGAATTAATGACACTTCACTCCGCTCTGGGGTTTAATCCCATATAACCTTTTGAATACCTGCCCAAAAGCAAAAAGTCAAAGCTTTGCTAATAAGCTACTGCCAACCCATAAAGCATAGAGTGTGTTTAGTACCATACTGCTTTGACTAAATTACCAAAACAGTTTAAAGTGGGTTGAGTGGAAAGCAAAATCAGTACAGAGGAATATAAGATTGATTCAGTGTTGTTTGTGCTTTTGATTAGAATACATCTGGTTTGCCTGTGACTTTGGCTGGGCTGATAACCCCTCCTACTGTGGGTGGAGTCAAGACAGTGGTGAAGGAGCCGAATGGCATATAAACAACAACAGCAAACACGCTGATCACAAACTGCCTAATCTGGACCACACAGGTGAGAGATGGCTTGAATTTAGATTAATAAATTCCTAAATGCAAAAGATTATTTTGTTGCGATTGCAGGAAGAGAGACTGATTGAAAAAACAGATGCACTTCTCTCCTCTGTTTCAGGGATGCCTCACAACTTCATTTACGCAGCTTCTAACAGAAATGCACAGATTGAAATCGAAACAAAGGCCGAAATGGAAACAGATGAAGAGCTGGCGAGAAAAGGACGGGTGGCGAGGCTAGCCAGTTTGCCGGTCACGGCCCCAGATTCAGACCTGTGCATGTCTTTCTGGTACCACTTCACTGAGAAACACACAGGAACTCTGAACATCAAACAGAAGATCGAGGTGGAGGAGAGCGAGGAGCATCTGATCCACTCTGTGAGCGGCCAGTTGAAAAGCAGATGGAGGGAAGGAAGAGTTGTGATTCCTAGTGCCGACACACCTTATCAGGTACTGATGCCCACTTTATGAGTCGAACGTCATAATTACAACATAATACTAAATCTCTTTCTGTGTTTGCATGGTAGGTGATCATCGAGGCCCAAGTGGATCCTACAGAATCTGGTTTCATCTCACTGGATGATATAAAGATACTGAATGAAGTGAATCCTGAAGAGTGCAAGGGTATGTTAAACCATGCCCCTTCTGTTTAAGTCCCTCCCCTTTCTGTTTGGCCACTCACTTTTTAGCGACCTTAAAGGTATAGTCCATCCAAAAATTAAAAATTCTGTCATCGTTTACTCATCTTCATGGTGTTCTAAACCTGTATGCATTTCTTTCTTCTGCGGAACACAAAAGAAGATATTTTAAAGAATGTTGGTAACCAAACTATTTTAGTTTCCACTGACTTCAGTTGCATTCAATGGGAACCAAAGCTGTTTGTCTACCAACATTCTTCAGAATATATTATTTTATGTTCCACAGAGGAAAGAAAGTCATACAGGTTTGTAACGGCATGACGGTGAGTAAAACAATGCAAATTTTCATGTATTCATGAGATGTATTAATTTTCTTCATAGGCATTTTACAAGAAATTCTAATTAAGCGTTCTTACCCTTGAACCAAACCGATCAGCTCAGAGATGAATCACACCTTTTTAACATTCATATGCTGAAAATATCTCTAAGGATTCTGAATGAGACTTTTTACTTTCAGATTAATCGTTAAAATCTATACAGAGTTCATCTCCTTGATTGAGTGCATTTGTGTTTCAGACCCAGAGAATACAGAAGATGATGAAGATGAAGTTGATGAGATCGGTAAGACCCACATTTTATTAAAAAAGCATTGTAATAAAACCCAATTTCATTATTTATTTTTATGCCTCTACACTGCAATAAATAAATAAATTAAAAAAATTGATTGATCATTATTTTTGTCTTATTTTTGATTAAAAATATGTTGTTACATTTACTTGACAAGCAAACATGTTGAAGATATTAAGCCAATAGCAAATAGTTTTTCTTGTTTTATGCATAAACTTCCCTAAAATTAGTTTTACTGTTACATATTTAAACCTTAATTGCTAATGGCATAATAAAAATAATAATTCAAGATTCCCTGAAAAGTTTTTTTTTTAATATTTTGCTTCTCAATTACATGATCTTGTTTCGAGGATGTTTAGATATTTTTGCTGAAAACAAGACAAAAATACTCATGAATCAAGGGGTTATTTATTTATTTATTTATTTTGCCTGTTTTGAAATTGTCCTTGGCATTCTGCAATCAAATATTTTGGTATAATGACCTCTAAACTACATTACTGTGCAAAAGTTTTTTTGTTTGTTTTGTTTTTCCAGCTTTGTTGTTTTAGCAATGTTCTAATGACCATCCATATTTATTTTTCAATCTCTTTATTACGATACAAACAGAAAATACAGAAAATAAAGGAAATAGTGTAAAAACAATTCTGAACAAAAATTGTTTCTTAAAGCAAAAATCAGTATTTAGTGTGACCTCCTGGACTTCTTCCATTTTCTCAAAAAAGAAACTCTTGTGAAACTTCTCATTAGATTTTGAAAGTTGTCTTGGCCTTCTAGTCCTCCTCCGTTCCATTTAGGTTTAAGAGAGCCAGGTTATTGCTCAAGTGTAAGGGGAGGTCAATAAATACTTGCCACTTTAGCCTATAAAAGCTGGGGGTTTTTTCAGTTTTTTAATACTGCATACAAATTTACTGTATTTTCTGTTTATATTCTAATAAAGAGACTGAGAAATAGTTATATATGGTCATTATATCATGTTAAAACAACATCTAATGGTGACCTAACACTTTTGCACAGTACTGTATATAATTCCAGTCCTACCATTATTTTGCCATAATGACCAGCTGACTGTAAATAATCTCTTATTTAATATAATTGAGCTCGTTTACCTCTGCAGGTTTTGCTCAGACTCTCACAATCTCTCTGCTTCTGTCTGTCTCTGTCTTTCTCTCTCTATAGTGAACTGTGAGGGGTCTGACAACACCCTGTGGAGTTTTGGACGCGGCTCTATGCTGAAGAGTTTAGACCCCATCTTGATCACCATCATCGTGATGAGCGCCGTGGGAGTCCTGCTGGGCGCCGTGTGCGGGGTGCTGTTCTACTGCGCCTGCGCTCACACTACAAACAGGAACCTCTCCGCTCTGGAGAACTACAACTTTGAGCTGGTGGATGGAGTCAAACTAAAGAAAGAAAAACTAAGTGCACAGAAATCTTACACAGAGGCATGAGGAATGTTGGACGAACACAGGAAACATTTGCCGGACAATGTTGGAGGAACTTTTTTAAAACGTTGTTGCAACGTTTCTCAAGGTCGAGACTGAGTGTTATTCTCAGGACATGCAGGACGAGGGACTGGCCTCTAGAGGGCGCCTTGTATAGATTGTACAGCCAGACGATGATTGTCTACTTGTTTGTACATTTGTTGCTGGTGATGAGACCAAGACAAAACTATGTATCCTCTCACACAGTTGGATATTTTTTTCTACAAACCCCTTTTTTTTTAGAGCTGTATACAACTTGGTTTTCAGTGTTTATTGTGCTTGTTTATGTTTGGAGACGTGTTTGTTCAGTTGGTAACTCACACTTCATTCCAATGGTGCCTTTAAATGTGTTTTTGTTGCCTTTTCACACATGGATTCCTGCCCTTACACAGACAGTCATTTGCTCTTGAGCACGAACTGTTCACAGACACAGGCCAATACAGGTCAGAGGTCAAGGTTTAAATACTAGTGCTGCAGTGACAACGTGTTTTCATAAGCCAAAACTCTGAGACAAGTTCCATCGTGCTGAAGTCAATCGCTGCACCCGAAATTGAATACTTTCCTACTATATAGTATGCGAAAAACAGTACGCCAACAGAGTAGTATGTGCGAATTCATAGTATTCGAAAAACGGTAGGCGAAAAGTACCCAGATGAGATTCTGAAGTGTGCTTTCGATGGACACTTTACTATCCCATGAGGCCACAGGAGGAGATTTATGAATGGAAGTGAAGCGACGCAACTGACGCTAGTAGGTCACATGATAAAGACAACATTGCGGATGTATACTGCCCTCCAAAAGTTTGGAAACGCCCTAGAAAAGTGGGGTTTTGGACAATATTGGCATGAATCCCTTTTAATTTGTGATAATTTTGCACCGATAAGGGACAACACAAACTACGAAAACATATTTTATTACATAAAAGGTTATACATAGAAAAAACTTTAATTTTCGATTCATCAAAATATCCACCATTAGCAGCTATCTGACCTAAACTGGATTCTAATTTGGTTCATTGTATTCTAAACTTAATTGGCAATCAATTGTTGAAGCTATTAAGGTGTGCTGACCCAAAAATCTTTTACAAACCTGGGCCAAGTTTAAACCAGTAACCAGGCATCACAGCTGGCAAAGGGGCATGTCTGACTTTGACATGTTTATATTGCCATTATTATGTAATCAAAATGAAAATTATTATTGCTGGTCCTCAATGATAATTTCAAGTTACTTTAATGTATTTGCACCATTAATTGCACCACTAACCCATTTTCATACTATATAGAACATGCTTTTTTAAACGGTCGTAAATTAAGTTCCAATTCAAATGCAGTACTTACTCAGTACGCGATTTCGGATGCAGCTAATGGGTTATTTTGAATGGGTTTTTTGGTTAAATGCTTGAAATAAGGTCTGTGGTTATCACGTTTTATTCTATGACATAAAATACATCAGTCTTGAAAAAAGCGGTTGCTAAAAAATTGGCTAAATAGGAAAACAGTGGTTGTCGGGGACATAAAACTTCATCGTACCGAACAGGAAAACCCCCCTACTCACTAGTTTACATAGTCTCTGTGCGTTTATAATCATGCTCTTGCAAACTATTCTAACTCAAACTTTCAGGGAAAGTGTTTTTTTTTAAAGTCTGATGCTAAAATGCTAAAATCTTTAGCTTTTCACTTTTGTATTTAGGCTTCAAAATTCATAAAATTTGTGTTCACTTGTGAATAATATCATGATGAAAAAAACGTGTAAGAATCATAAACTTTTGTTGGTCACAGAGCTTATTTTCTGTAATAGTGCAAAAGCCAATGGAAAAACCCTGAGTTTTTGACGAGGGAACTAGGGTAATGCTAACTTCCAGGTTGGCCTAAAAATACATCATCGCTGCAGCAATCTCAACATGACGTACACATGACGTCTATCTCAATGTTAAGTAGCTACAAAGAGATTTTATCACTTTATTTGATCCATCCTCTCTCTATATATTGTAAAACAACAGGCCTGATGACATTTCTTGGGTCTGTGCTTTTTTAAACAATCGAATAGTAATATGGAAATTGTTTTATTTCTTTCAGCTGCCCATATTCATGTCTGTAAACTTGTGTTGGCATGCTATCAAGTGACATCATATTTCAGAATGACATCACAATGTCTGTGGACCATCTGTGAAAATAGAGTCTCCTAGACTGGACCCCTCCTGATCAGGAGACGCTCACTCTGGGAACGTCTGGGAATGGAAGCGGAGACAAAGCAAATGAAGCATCTAAGAGCGCTAATGTAGAAGCATCTCCCTAAGGAAATTAATTTTATTTGAAGGATGCGACAGGCACAAACTGATCCGTGCTCTTTAGCATTGGCAGGACAAGAAAGACGAGATGACTCAAGTGCTGACAAAAGCATCTTGGTCTTTTTCACACACAATGCAGAAATGTGCTTCATTTTCAGCAGCTTGAAGGAGGTGCCAGAAACTTTTCTCCCACTCGAATGAACCAACGTATGTCATTTTGCACTGAGAATTATATTTAATGAAAGATTTAGATAGAAATAAAAGTGTTAACTACTTTACATTGTAAGAGAGATCCAACTGTCAGTGTAACAGCTCACTTTTTTAATGCTATTTAAAATGAAATGGTATTTTTCTTAATTGTAATAGTTGTTTTTGTGTCCTGAGGAACTGAAGTGACACTCAACTGGCTTTTCGTCACAGACTATCACAAAAAAAACAAAAAAAACAACTCAATTTCACTTCAAGTTTAGATGTTATGAAGTCCAATCTGTCTGGTGGCTCTTCGTATTTACAGTTCTGTGATCAACAGAAAAAAGAAAAAAAAAGACTGAAGACTTGTCCCATCTGCATCAACTAATTCAATTTTCAGATTTATTCAGATTTATGGATTTCTCAATGACAACAACATTCCAAAGAGCGAAGTTAATAAAGTTTTTATAAAGATTTTGTTTGAAATAACTGTCTTCATATTGGGAAACTATATGAATTCAAGCATAAACAGTTTTTTGATTGCATCTTTATTTGTTTTCTAAGCAAATAGTTCAAAAATTGTGGCTACAAAGAAGCAACACTAAAATTATATACAAGATTTTATGCAGGGGCACAATGTCAACTATACTGAGTAAATTATTGCAATGAGAACCTGCTGTTCATTGAGAATATCTCTTCTAAATCTTTCACAGCATATCTATTTTAATGTAACTCTTAAGTATGCCACTGTGGTTTAATTGTATAAGAACTATTGAATAATTAATTAATTAATGCTGGAATTGTAGTTTGGAGAGCTGAATACAAGATACACAAAATACACATTTGCCTGTTTCCGCTCATCTGCCATAAGATGGCGCTGCTCTATAAGTTCAACTGGGCTGTTGTTCTTTATCGTTGACACTAGAGGGCCATATAATCTCCTACAAGTTTTATCAGTAGCCCCTCACTGCAAAACACATGAGATCCAGGGGGCGGAGACGGAGATGGGTAGGTAAGGGGATATGTAAAGTGGGAGGGGTTGGATCCGGATCCAGGGGGTGGAGATGGGTAGGTCTAGATCCAAGAGCTGGAGACGGAAAGGTTTAGGGATGTGTAAAGTGGGAGGAGTTGGGTCTATCCCCGCCCCCTGAATTTGACTGTTTGCAGTGAGGACCATGTTTGCACGTTAGTTCACTACTGAGAATATGTGACCGCTGTGCCACTTCCTCAGAGATGCTGCCACAGATAACCCCCACAAACAGCTCCATCAGCGGACCTGTGATGAGGTTATTTATTTAGCCAAGAGACTTCTCTATTTACACTACCATTCAAAAGTTTGGGATCGGTACGATTTTTAATGTTTTTAAAAGAAGTTTCGTCTGCTAACCTAGACTGCATTTATTTAATTAAAAATACAGTAAAAACACTAATATTGTGAAATATTATTAGAATTTAAAATAACTTTTCTATTTGAAAATATTTGAAAATATAATTTATTCTTGTGTTGGCAAAGTTGAATTTTCAGCATCATTACTCCAGTCTTCAGTGTCACATGATCCTTCAGAAATCATTCTAATATGCTGATTTGCTGCTCAAGAAACATTTATTGTGTACAATTGTACAAAATATTTGAGTACAATATTTTTTTTCAGGATTCTTTGATGAATAGAAAGTTCAAAAGAACAGCATTTATTTGAAATATAATCATTTGTAACATTATAAATGTCTTCACTGTCACTTTTGAATGACTTATTGCATCCCTGTTGAATTAAAGTATTCATTTCTTTAATTTCTTTTCAAAAAAATTAAAATAAAAATTCTTACTGTCCCCAAACTTTTGAACGGTTGTGTATAATGTTACAAAAACTTTGTAATTTTAAGATAAATGCTGTTCTTTTGAACTTTTTATTAATCAAGGAATCCTGAAAAAAAAAGTACACAACTGTTTTCAACATTGATAATAATCAGAAATGTTTCTTGAGCAGCAAATCAGCATATTAGAATGATTTCTGAAGGATCATGTGACACTGAAGACTGGAGTAATGATGCTGAAAATTCAACTTTACCATCACAGGAATAAATTACTTTGTTCAAATAGAAAACAGTTATTTTAAATTGTAATAATATTTCAAAATATTCCTGTTTTTACTGTATTTTTTATTAAATAAATGCAGTCTTGGTTAGCAGACGAAACTTCTTATAAAACATAAAAAATCGTACCGATCCCAAACTTTTGAACGGTAGTGTATTTATTTAAAAATGATAATAGCTTATAATAATAAAACTCAGAAAACAGTAGCCTACCCACACATGCAGCACAATTCCTCATACTGTTACTGGTATAATATTATCATGTGTGATGAATTATAAGGTCTTTCTGAATGTATAGGTCTATGTGCTTAAATAGGTAGTAATCAGCCGTGATCAGCCACATTGAGTGAGCACTGGGATATGATCTCATTCCAGTTAACCTTCATCATTGTCCTTCTGTAAACACTGACTCATATGGTTGAGTCTTTCTGCAAACAGTCAAACCCTTAGTAGGCCTACACCAGTAGTGTAGCCTAGTCTACGTGATACACAGGTTTATGCCGTAAAAGCGCGAGGATACGTAACCATCCAATAAATCACAATAAGCTTTGTGATGAGTTGCTTTTGACATAAAACAAAGTCTCATATTTTAAATTCTGCACATTTTACTTCTAAAATTAAAAAAAACATACCGTTTTGGCAGGTTTCAAATAGAGATGATGACAAAGAGGCAAAACTTATGGACTGCAGCTTTAAATTCATTACTTAAGGTATACTGATTTAAAAATGTACTGATTTCTTTATAAACAATTGCGTGTGAAAAAAACCTATGAAAATAGTTCCCGCGCCCCTGGCGAAATTAGAAGAGATCAACAAGCATTCTTTTTAGCAGTTAACAAGCTAACGTTATCGATCAAATCGGTGCCAAGTAAATTGGATTTGGAAAACGGGTTGTCCTCATTAAATTACAAATTCATTTAAATACTTTTCATCTGACTGCAAGTGGAAGTTTCCAAGGCGAAAAGTGAGAGAAGGAGGACAGCGAGGGGGCGAGGCGTGAGATGGTGCGCAGGATATTTTCACTTCAGCTAGCCTAACAAACAGCCTAATATTTGTAATTCAAATAATGTAAATTATATTGTTCAATGAATATGAAAGCCTATTTTCAGAGATTTTTTCTGATTTAGATGTTCAAGATCTGGTTCAGCTTTGACCTGTTTTTTTTGGTCCCCATAAGGAAAACAGCTTATCATGCTAAATTATAATTTTTTAAAATGTAAAAATGCACAAAGTTATGTTTAGGTTTATGTTTAGGGATAAGGTTAGGGTCAGTGGATAAAATATATACTTTGTACGAAAATCATTATGTCTATGGAAAGTGCCCATAAAACATTATAAACTCTACGTGTGTGTGTGTGTGTGTGCGCGTGCATTTTTGTGACATATCAGGACACAAATTTGTATAATGACATGGGTATGACATAGGTATTACAAGGAGAGGGTGACTTATGAGGACATTACCCCATGTCCCCATTTTTCAAAAGGCTTATAAATCATACAGAATTAGTTTTTTTGAGAAAGTAAAAATGTGCAGTTTTCTGTGATGGGTAGGTTTAGGTGTAGGGTTGGTGTAGGAATGTCTATGGAATGTCCCCACAATTCACAAAAACAAACCTGTGTAGATTAGGCTATAATTGTGAGGGCCGAATGTCCTCACTTATAGTGAAATATTATGACAACTGACTAATGAGAACATTCTACTGCTCCTCACTTGTTAAAAAGGCTTATAAATGACCAAAACATGTTTTATTTAAATCTAGTGTTTTGCACATGTTTCTGTGATGGGTAGGATTAGGAGTTGTAATAAAACGAACCAATGACGCATGAGCCTACGGTGAGCAAGCCCGCCAGAGCCCGCAAAAAGGAGGACCGAGAGCATGTAGAGGAAAGAACAAAGCTTGAAATCGACGGCCCAGACATAGTCGTAGAAAGGATAGTACCCTGGGTAGTTTCGAGGTGGTAGACAACACAGAAAGTACCTGTGTCTGCAATGCAGGAACGTCTAGGTTATAAAACCTGATGAAAGTAGACGGCGAGGCCCAGCCGGCCGCCGCACAAATCTCTGCAACGGATACTCCACTGGACCAGGCCCAAGAAGAGGCCATGCCTCTCGTGGAGTGTGCTCTAATCCCGATAGGACATTGTTGTCCCAAGGATGAATAAGCGAGCGTTATCGCATCAACTATCCATCTGGATAGCCTTGGCTTCGTGACCGGGAGCCCTTTGCTGCGGCCTCTGAAGCATACAAAGAGCTGTTCCGACTGTCTGAATGAGGCAGAACAGTCAATGTAGGTTCTTAGGTCTCTGACAGCTCCTGACCATCCTGAGAAGGAGGAAGTGCGGAGAGGATAACTACCTGAGCTCTGAACGGAGTGGAGAGAACCTTAGGAACATAACCATGTCTTGGTTTCAGGATGACTTTGGAGTCGTTGGGCCCAAACTCAAGACAAGAGGGGCTCACAGAGAGCGCCTGTAAGTCTCCCACTCGTTTGACTGATGCTAATGCTAATAGCAGAGCGGTCTTGAGAGATAAAGGACGGATGTCAGTGGATTGATGTGGTTCAAACGGAGGGCCTTTAAGGCCTCTTAGAACCATGGACAGGTCCCAGGTAGGGACAGTGAAGGGTAGAGGTGGGTTCAGCCTCCTAGACCCCTTCAAAAAACTAACAACAAGGTTGTTTTTGTCCTCTGACTGTCCGGATATAGGAGCGTGAGAGGCTGCTATGGCCGCGACATAGACCTTAAGAGTGGAGGGTGTGTGACCTTTATCCAATAACTCCTGAAGGAAGGACAATATCAGAGATGTCACATGTAGAAGGGTCTTCACCGCGGGCTGTGCACCAGGCGGAGAAGACTGACCATTTAAGGGCATAGAGGCATGTCATAGATGGGGCTCTAGCTTGAGAAATGGTGTTTTGGACATTCTCTGGGAGGTCTACAAGGCTCCCGTTGAGAGGCCATAAATGCAGAACCCACAGTTCAGGCCGGGGGTGCCAGATTGTTCCGTTCGCCTGAGAGAGGAGATCCCCAACCCGACTTGGAAGCATCTGTGAAGGTGACTTTTTTCTTCTGCACACTATCCCCACCGCCACACCCTGCTTGTACCAGCAGGGGTTCTTCCAGGGGGCCAGGGCTGCAACGCAGTCCTGGATTACCTTGGTGCAAAGACATCAGAGACGCTAGGTGTGGGATGGAACTCGGGGTTTCAGCCAGAACTGTAAGAGACCCCCAGTTATCTGTTTTTTTCATTAGCTGTTGATGAAAGCACAGATAATATAGATTCAGCACAGCTATCCATTTTTATAAGAGGCGTGAAGCCTGACTTATCTGTCACTGAAGAGCTCTTGGATGTAGCATGCATGGGACGACAACGGGAAGGGACATTTTTGATGCAGTGGAGAAGTAAGTAAAAATAAATTACCGTGGGAAAATTTGGTGGGGCTAACTACCAATGGTGCACCTGCAATGTGTGGAGAAAAAACAGGCTTGGTTGGACTAATGAAGGACAAAATGCAAAAAAAGTAACTGCCACACAACTCTGATAGCTTATCATTGCATTATCCATCAAGCTATGTGTGGAAAGTTTCTGGAGCTGAATGATATAATGACCACGGTGACGAAAACAGTGGACTTCGTTTGGGCGCGTGGCCTGAAACACCGCCGGTTCCAGGTGTTTTTGCAGGAGATGGACTCAAAGCATGGAGATGTGCAGTACCATACAGAAGTAAGGTGGCTGAGCTGAAGTGCAGTCCTCAAACGATTTTTTGAGCTTAGGAAAGAAATTGGTCTTTTCATGCAAAGTAAAGGAAAACCCTTGCCTGAACTGTCAGATCCAAATTGGCTGTGTGATTTTGCTATGCTGTGAGACATCTTGCCCAACAAACAAGTCATCACGCAGATGTCCTACATGATCGTAGCTTTCCAGTGTAAACTTCACCTTTGGAAGTCCCAACTGAAACAGGACAATCTTACCCATGCACTTTCCTGTTTGTCAGAGCATCTCAGCCTCAGTTGCCGGTGCTTTGGCTTCCAAAGTAAGCCGGTTAATTAATGAGTTTGATCGGCGCTTCTCTGACTTAAAAACACAGCTATCATCCTTTGCCATCTTTGCCAATCCTTAGACCACCGATGTCAACAGTGCACCCCATCACCTTCAGATGGAGTTAATAGAGCTTCAAAGCGACAGTGGACTGAGAGCGAAGTTTAAGGATGCTGCAATCGAGGACTTTTACCGTCTTCTGCCACCTGCTTTGATGCCACAGCTCCGACTTCATGCTGCTCGAGTTCTGTCAATGTTTGGGAGCACATATCTGTGCAAACAGATGTTTTCAATTATGAATCTAAACAAGACCAAGCACAGATCACGCATCACTGAGGAGAACCTCCATGCTATATTACGGATTGCTACAGCACAACACCTAAGACCAGACAGACATTGACACTCTGACCATGCTAAAATGGTGTCAGACATCTGGCCAGAAAACCAATATGTAAGTATTAAAAATAAATAAATGAATTAATAAATTTAAAAATATTTAAAAATTGTATTTCAACCAAGAATAATAACAGTTTAGTATGTATACATATATGTATAATTTGATGGTTGTGCTTACATTTTGTTATTTGTATTTTCAGAGCATGAGAATAGTGTGTGATATGGTATCTCAGGATAAAGAGGGATTTACTTGGTGTGTTCAAGGACAAGCAGCATCACCTCATCAACCCAAAACTCAACCAATATAGTTGTGAACTAAGACAACCCGTATTGTTGTTATTTTGAGTTAATACATTCTACTCTGTACAGCTTACAGCTGTATGTTCATGCAGCCAAATGTTTACTGTAATTAAAGGTGCCCTAGAAGGCTTTTTCGCAAGATGTAATATAAGTCTAAGGTGTCCCCTGAATGTGTCTGTGAAGTTTCAGCCCAAAATACCCCATAGATTTTTTTTTATTCATTTTTTTAACTGCCTATTTTGGGGCATAATTAAATATGAGCCGATTCAGCGTGCTTCCCCTTTAAATGCTCGCGCTCCCCGCCCCCAAGCTCGTAACTATAATACATTGCATAAACAAAGTACACACAGCTAATATAACCCTCAAAATGGATCTTTACAAAGTGTTCATCATGCAGCATACCCAATTATGTAAGTATGGTATTTATTTGGATGTTTACATTTGATTCTGAATGAGTTTCATAGTGCTCCGTGGCTAACGGGCTAAAGCTAACATTACACACTGTTGGAGAGATTTATAAAGAATGAAGTTGTGTTCATGAATTATACAGACTGCAAGTGTTTAATAATGAAAATAACGACATGACTCTGATCTCTGTGAATACAGTAAGAAACGATGGTAACTTTAACCACATTTAACAGTACATTAGCAACATGCTAACGAAACATTTAGAAAGACAATTTACAAATATCACTAAAAATATCATAATATCATGGATCATGTCAGATATTATTGCCCCATCTGCCATTTTTCGATATTGTCCTTGCTTGCTTACCTGCATAAAGTCTGATGATCCAGCTGTGCACAGATCCAGACGTTAATACTGGCTTGTCTAATGCCTTGAACATGGGCTGGCATATGGAAATATTGGGGGCGTACATATTAATGATCCCGATGGTTGCGTAACAGTCGTTGTTATGTTGAGATTCGCCTGTTCTTCGAAGATCTTTTAAACAAATGAGATTTACATAAGAAGGAGAAAATTATGGTTAAGACTCACTGTATGTAATTTCCATGTACTGAACTCTTGTTATTCAACTATGCCAAGGTAAATGTCATATGTATGTGTGTACCAAGAGCTTCTGTAAAAACCACAACAAATTCCTTGTGTGTTTGTGCACACTTGGCGAATAAAGCACATTCTGATTCTGAAATTCAATTTTCAATTCTATGGCACCTTTAAATCATTTCTCATTTGTTGAATGTATGCTCTCTGCAAGGCTATGTTCAGCCATTTGTTTTTGTAAATGCCATCTGTCACACGTTCTTAGCAGCTCACAATTATTAGTTGTTCCATAGTTTCTAACAAAGGTAATGTAATGACTTGTGTTTGATGATATTTGTCCTTGTTATTTACTCTGATTGATGGAATAATGTGGGTTTCAATTAAATCAATTAAAATAATTTATGGTAAAATAATAGAGCAATAACATATGTTTACATCTATGCAAATGTATATACAATATTTGTAAATTAAATAAGTAATAATCAAATAAAGACACAGTTATTTAACAATATGTTAAAGATTAGTAACATTTATACAGTCTTGCAGTTACAACCAGCCCTTTGATGGCAGCCATAATGCTGAAGTGGCCCTCAGTGAAAATGAGTTTGACTCTCTGGACTCTGGACTCCCTCCCTATATGTAGCCATTTATTTGCCTCAGTATCCACGATTTGTTTGTTGTATAGGCAAAGGAATTGTGTGTTTTAGTATTTTGCAACCAGCTATTGATTCAAAGTGGCCCACTGGAACAAAGGCTCCATGGACGAGAAACTGGACTGTTGGACCAAACGCTGTCGGAGGTTTATTTCCCTAACTAATGTGGTTTTGAAAGAGTCTGAACAATCGCCGGGGAACACGTGTTAAGGTAAAGATCATCAAAATATCACTTTTTAAAGAACTTTGATTCTTGGAGAAATTTTAATTTTGTATTCCAAAAAACCCAGAAGAGGAGTAGTGTTTTTTTAGCCATGTGTTCCCTTAGGTTTTCATGATAGCCGTTGATTTGTGACTAATTAGTCATACCTCACATATGAATTTCAAAGCCGCCGTGTTTTTTTTAAAATGCAAACTGCTAAAAAATGACTGACAACTATTGTAGTCCTTTTATAGCAGTTTGCTTGCAACTTATATTTTGAAAATTACTTAGCAACTTTACACTTTTTGGATTGTCATGACTGACTGAACAGCTCTATTGGCACAACAAAAATTTTACTTTTCTATTGTGGGAGTCTCCTACAACAGGTTTACATGCATGCAAGGTCAAAAAACATTTTTATTTTCTCAGAATATAAATTTAATTTCCCCTCAGTTCTCAATGATTGGTAAAAGATTCGTTAGAAGCAGTTCAAAGAATCAGTCTCTCTAAACTCCTCCTTTCCGTGAGCTTACACTGCTCTGATTGGTCACATGGCCCAATCCTTTGTTATTATCCTATTTTTATTTATGAATCAATGTAAATTCATGCATTACTCTTAACGTTGACACATCTTCCTTGTTAAATGAACATTACTTTACATTACATCAAAAAAGAAAAAAACAAAAACAAATACAATTCTATTTTGTAATTTTACATTAGGAAAGCAGTGATATCTAACTGGGTGATCTGTTTACTTACTTTTCAATTAGTCTTCCCATTGATGCCATCATTTGTTCATTCAAACTGACTTGCGGAACGTGCACATAAACAAGAGGCGGGATTTATCGCACAAACCAATCAAATCCAATCATAACCAATTACATCCAATCATAGCGCAATGGAGACATTGCCTCCTCTCACGTGACTTTCCCCCATTCATTCTCAATTACCCCCACAAAACCCACCGCACGCCGGGGGTCTAATGATTTTCTATGGTTTCCTATGAGAGCAAAGGGAGGCATGACTCCATAGATAGACTGTAAAGCATGACTCCTGCTGTAACTTTACCTGCGGGTGTTGCTGTTGGGCAGTGTTGCTTTAGAAATACGCGTGACTTGTACTCTTTTTTAATGTCATAATTTGTAATATTTGTGTTGTTTTATATGTAGTATGGATTATTTTCTCATCCTATTTTTTGTGAGGAGGCACTGCCTCCCTTGCCTCCTCAGAGGAAATGCCCATGATATATATGTATGTATGTATGTAATTATTTTTAAAAAAATATATATAGTGTTTTCAAAGAAATACAATGCAAATCAATATGTTTTCCTGGGTGATTTTGACTCTTGTTCTTGTGCTGTTTTCAGATGGACGTGAGGCTGCTCTTGATTTCAGTTCTGCTTGGACTCAGCAGTGCACAAACAGGTAAGAACTTTAAGGGTAGTTCACCCAAAAATGAAATTTCTGTCATTAAGTACTCACCCTCATGTCGTCCCACACCTGTAAGACCTTTGTTCATCTTCGGGACACAAATTAAAGGGTTAGTTCACCCAAAAATGAAAATTTGATGTTTATCTGCTTACCCCCAGGGCATCCACGATGTAGGTGACTTTGTTTCTTCAGTAGAACACAAATGATGATTTTAAACTCCAACCGTTGCCGTCTGTCAGCCGTATAATGCGTGTCAATGGTAATACAATCTAAAAGAGTCAAATAAACATGAATAGACAAATCCAAATTAAACCCTGCGGCTCATGACGACACATTGATGTCCTAAGACACGAAACGAACGGTTTGTGCGAGAAACTGAACAGTATTTATATAATTTTTACCTCTAAAACACCACTATGTCCAACTGCGTTCAGCATTCGGTTAGTGAGGTCTGATGGCGCTCTGACAACGGATGTGATCTCTCGCACTCATTGAAGTATAGAGGGTATGCACGTGACGTCACCGTCGGCCGTTATGAGTGGCAAAAGATATATATAAAGGTATATATTTAAAAACTGCCTAAAGCTACAGAAAAAAGAAGCAATGGATCACTGCAATTCACAGAAACAGCTGGACTCCAGCAGAGAAACATGATTTGCAGTTATCATTTTGTGTCAAATTGTTGGATTTTGAGGTAAAATCATACCGTATATATATTGTATTGTTATATATTATGTTGACAACTCATCAAATAAAAATTTTCCATCTTGTATTCTGCATAATTGGGTGTTTTTAAATAAACACTGACAAAAATTATACTATAAAACTATATATGTTTTAGGGCTGGACAATATGACGATATATATAACATTGAAATAAGTGATTACGCGGATTTAATCCTACCTATATTCCAGTTATATAAAACATTCACAGGCAGATTTGCTTTATGTATTTCCCGGCATCGAAATCAGGCAGATATAAATGTCAGGAAACACGACTCCTGGCTGCATGTCAATATTCATGGATTAGGTTTATTTGACAAGTTGTAAGGAACACTTTCGAGCCCAACCTTTAGTGTAATTCGTTTGTTTTACTCGCGTTTTCGCAGTTTCCCCTATTAAATCCAGTCACGCAGCAGGTTCTTTTGCCACTCAGTCCAGCTGAGGGAGTGCGTTCCGGCGGGAAAGTGACATCTATACATACCCTCTATAAGCGCAAGACATCACTTCCGTTGCTAGAGTGCGATCAGACCTCACTAACCGAATGCTGAACGCAGTTGGACATAGTGGTGTTTTAGAGGTAAAAAATGATATAAATACTGTTCGGTTTCTCGCACAAACTGATCGTTTCGTGNATTTATGAATCAATGTAAATTCATGCATTACTCTTAACGTTGACACATCTTCCTTGTTAAATGAACATTACTTTACATTACATCAAAAAAGAAAAAACCAAAAACAAATACAACTCTATTTTGGAATTTTACATTAGGAAAGCAGTGATATTTAACTGGGTGATCTGTTTACTTACTTTTCAATTAGTCTTCCCATTGATGCCATCATTTGTTCATTCAAACTGAAGGGAACTATCCCTTTAAGAATTTTTTTATGAAATCCTAGACCTAGGGTATCTGAACCACACATAGGCAGCGACATCATTGCACCTTTTGGGGTCTAGAAAGTTAATGATAATACCAAATCTCACTTTTTTCTCATTCTTTTTGATTTCGTTAAAAAGTATATTTTAAATAAGCTGTTTTCCTTACAAAAATTCCTAATTTCACATGTAAGTAAAAAACAATCAGCTTGAGGTTTTGTTTTTTGTTTTGTTATTTTTTTGGGGGGGGGGGAAGCTCCATTCACTGAGAACACACACCGTATACCAGAGCCTGATAAAATCCTTACAATACTGTCCAGATCATTTGTTAGACATTTGCAATGATTTTCATTAAAGGAATATCTCAGGCACTGTGGAATTCAAGAAAAGAACCAAAAGAAAACTGTACAATTGTGTTGTATTGTATTGTATCATTAATTCAGAATGATAGAAAGGCGGGATATATCATATTTATCTAGTGATCTGCTACAGTTCTTCATGGTTTATTCTGGGAGAACTGGCCTCATGGTTTGCATTAGAGAAGGCAGTGAGGATGCCATCATTAATACAGTTCACATGACCTCCCCACAGCATATGGCCACTCCAGAACATCTCTGCGTCTATTTTAGAATGACAGTCTCATGAGAGAGAATCATATGGTATCGTATGGTTGCCCACAGTGTTAGTTATTAAATGCTCTTTGCTTTGGAATCCCTGTGTTAGTGGTGGGAGGGAATTGAGAATGATGATGATGGATGTTTGTGTTTTGTGTGTGCAGATGTTAACGAATGCACCAAGGCCTCGGCCCAGTCCTGTGGCGAATGCATTCAGGCCGGAGAAAAGTGTGGCTGGTGTACAGACGAGGTGAGTTCAGACGAAACCATTAAAGAAGGAAATGGCTGCTTTTGCAGTGATGTGCATTTAGGGAAATATATTATGGGGGAAACCATTTCCTGTGGTCAGATTATTTGTTTATCCAAGTCTGTAGAGGACATCCTGTGATTCAAGCAAACAATTCTGTGCTGAAAATCTAAACTTGTGTTTGGGAGAGCGAAGTATCCAAAGGATCCAGTGTTCTGAAAAGTCTTGAGTGACATCATGTCCTGTCCCACCTTTATTCGCCTGTAGTTGATTATTACCCAGAGTTTTTGGAGTCATTTCAGTGGATCTTGAGCACATACACTATATTGCCAAAAGTTTTGGGATGCCTGCCTTTACGTGCACATGAACTTTAATGACATCCAATTCTTAATCTGTAGGGTTTAATATGTAGTTGGCATCTTAATATCAGGTGTAATCAGGGCCTTATAATATTCATTTCACATCACCTCTTTTCTCACAATGTCTGAAACTGTTCAATATAGGATCCGGTCTCTCTAAACCCCTCCTTTCTGAGAGTCTACTCTGCTCTGATTGGTCAGATGGCCCAGTCTGGAAACGAAACGTCCATCTGAATTTCAGCTCTAGAGGCTTCCTTAGCAATCTGATTCCTCGTAACAATCTGAGCACGATTCCTCATCCTTTGGAAATGCATGCAAAGTGGATTTGCTTTCGCAGCACAGAAAACAGTGTCTACAACATGTCAACAGCACAAACCAAACCCTTCTAGGCCTCAGCTACAACTAGAGTGTTTGAGGGCGGGGCAAAGTAGTTGTTCGTGGGCAGCCAATGAAGACCATAGGCTGGCAATGCATTATGCAAATGTATTATAAACCTGCGTAGGTTTGAGCAGGAAGTGAGTCTGGAATTACTGACGACTCGTTTCAGGCAGTTCAGAATCGGTTCTTTCTTTTGGAAGACTTCATTTATCTTGCACTTTGATCATTGAAACTTTGCAGACCGTTTGCTATTACACACTACATGAAAGGCAGTTTCCAAGAAGATATAATAGGGACACTTGAACACATTACAAAGCATGGATATACAAGTCCACTCAAAATCACTCTATATTTTAAATACTACTGGTGCTGGAGCCACCTGGTACTATTTTTGTTCGATTGTTCATAATCTCTCTCTTTATTTTCCTCTCTTTCCTTTTATTCCCTCACCTCTTTCTGCAGAACTTTCTGAAACAGGGTAAGCAGAAATCCACACGCTGTGACGAGCTTGATGCTCTGATTAAGAAGGGCTGTTCTTACGCCAGCATAGAAAATCCTCGGGGAAGTGTTAGAGTCAACAAGAACCAACCTGTAACAAACCGCACAAAGGATGGAGTAAAACTGAAACAAGACCAGATCAACCAGATTCAGCCACAGAAACTCACCCTAGACCTCCGATCAGGTACTGGTTACTCCCACCTCAACTCCTGGAACACTAAAATGATTAAACGATTTAGGTCATCACCTAATAAAGTTGGATGTCATGTGAAGTGATGGCCTCTTTCTAGAAATTATCAGTTCACTTCCTTTAAAAGCTTCAGTTTTATCCCATGATCTTCTGTCATTCCAAATCAGGTGAATCTCAGATGTTTCATCTGAAATTCAAGAGAGCTGAGGATTATCCCATAGATCTCTACTACCTGATGGATCTCAGCTACTCTATGAAAGATGATTTAGACAATGTCAAAAACCTGGGAACCCACCTGATGAAAAAAATGCAAACAATCACATCTGACTTCAGGATTGGTAAGGAGCCTCAGAGAATCCATGCTGGATTTGTCTTTAATTGTATTGTGCAATGTTATTTATGCTGCTAATTTCATAACACTTTCCCTTTTAATGTTTGTAAATGCCTCTAGGTTTCGGCTCCTTTGTAGGGAAAACTGTCATGCCATACCCCTGTACATCAGACCAGAACTGCACCAGCCCGTTCATCTATAAAAATGTGCTGAGTCTGACTAAGGAAGGATCTCAGTTCAATAACCTTGTTAGCAGGCAGCAGATCTCAGGAAACCTGGACTCACCAGAGGGAGGTTTCGATGCCATCATGCAAGTGGCTGTCTGCATGGTTTGTCATTTTTTATTTTATTAACTTTAAAATATATATATATACCGTATCTCACAAAAGTGAGTACACCCCTCACATTTCAGCAACCATTTTAGTATCTTCTCAAGGGACAATACTATAGAAATGAAACTTGGATATATTTTAGAGTAGTCAATGTGCTGCTTGTATAGCAGTACAGATTTACTGTCCTCTGAAAATAACTTAACATACAGCCATTATTGTCAAAATAGTTGGCAACAAAAGTGAGTACAACCTAAGTGATAACAGTTGTATGTCGTTTAACCACGCAAAGCCACATGTGCTATTCATCATGTATATGTGTATCTTGTATTAGAGCAGTAAAATTTTGTGCTTTGAGTAAAATTCTCTCATATTGATCACTGGATGTTTAACATGGCACCTCATGGCAAAGAACTCTCTGAGGATTTGAGAATTAGAATTGTTGCTCTCCACAAAGATAGCCTAGGCTATAAGAAGATCAGTAACACCATGAAACAGTGGCCAGGGTCATAGAGAGAGGTTTTCCAAGACGGGTTCCACTCGGAACAGGCAAAAGAAGTTGAATCAAAGAAGTTGAGACCTTGTGCTGTGCGTCAGGTGCAGAATCTGCTTCAAAGAACAGATGCATGAGTGCTGCCAGCAATGCTTTAGAGGTTGCAGAAGCGGAAGGTCAGCTTGTCAGTGCTCAGACCATACGCCGCACACAGTAACAAGTCGGTTTGCATGGCCGTCTTCCCAGAAGGAAGCCTCTTCTGAAGCTGGCTCACAAGATATCCTGCAAACAGTTAGCTGAAGACAACCTGTCCAAGAGCATGAATTACTGGAACCATGGCCTGTGGTCTAATGAGACTAAGATAAACTTGTTTGGCTCAGATGGTGTCCAGCCCTGGTGAGGAGTACCAAGGAAGTTGTGTCTTGCCTACAGTCAAGCATGGTGGTGGTAGCATCATAGTCTGAGTACTGTGTACTGTGACATTCTGAAGCAGAACATCAGAATCAGAATGTGCTTTATTCGCCAGGTGTGCACAAACACACAAAGAATTTGTTGTGGTTTTCTACAGAAGCTCTTGGTACACACATACTAATGACATGAGAACAGAAACATTTATATAAGTAAACTAAGAAAATAAAAATAAATAAGTAAAATAAATAAAATAATAATACTAAAGTGGTATACATCTGGAACAGAAGACATACAGATTTGTATTGTATATACAGCAGGATGAATAGAATATATATATATTTACACAACTAATTTTTACTCTCTCTCAAGTACTGAAAGTGAATACTAAAACAGGGGTAATTGCTATGTTAGCTGTTTAAGCTGGAGATAGCGTTGGGGAAAAAAACTGTTCTTATGCCTAGACATTCTAGTGCACAGAGATCTGTAACGTCTGCCTGAGGGCAGAAGTGCAAACAGGTTGTGTCCAGGGTGAGAGGGGTCTGTGATGATGTTACCTGCCCATTTCTTCACTCTGGCGTTGTACAAGTCCTGAAGGTTGGGCAGGTGCACACCAATTATCCTTTCAGCTGTCCTAACAGTCCGTTGCAGTCTTCTTATATCTGATTTGCTGGCTGACCCAAACCAAACAGTTATAGAAGTGCACAGAACTGACTCAATAACAGCTGAGTAAAACTGTGTCAGCAGCTCCTGTGGCAGGTTGAACTTCCTCAGCTAGCGAAGGAAGTACAGTCTCTGCTGAGCCTTTTTCGCAGTGGAGTCAATGTGATTGTCCCACTACAGGTCCTGAGAGATGGTGGTGCCCAGGAACCTGAATGACTCCACTCCCTCCACAGTGCTGTTCATGATGCTGAGTGGGGGGAGTGCAGGGGGGTTTCTCCTAAAGTCCACGATCATCTCCACTGTCTTGAGCGTGTTCAGCTCCAGGTTATTGTGACTGCACCAGACAGCCAGCTGTTCAACCTCCAGTCTGTAAGCAGACTCGTTTCCGTCCCGGATAAGGCCGATGACTGTGGTGTCGTCTGCGAACTTCAGGAGCTTGACAGAGGGGTCTTTAGAGGTGCAGTCATTTGTGTAGAGGGAGAAGAGCAGTGGGGAGAGAACACAGCCCTGAGGAGCTCCAGTGCTGATGGTGCGGGTGCTGGATGTGAGTTTTCCCAGCCTCACTAGCTGCTGCCTGTCTGTCAGGAAGCTGGTGATCCACTGACAGATGGAGGTGGGTACAAAGAGCTGGGTCAGTTTATTCAGAAGGGTATCCGGGATGATGGTGTTAAAAGCAGAGCTGAAGTCCACAAACAGAATCCTTGCATAAGTTCCTGGTTTGTCCAGATGTTGTAGGATATAATGCAGTCCCATATTTACTGCATCATCCACAGACCTGTTTGCATGATAAGCAAACTGCAGGGGGTCCAGCAGGGGTCCAGTGATGTCCTTCAGGTAGGCCAGCACCAGTCTCTCAAATGACTTCATGACCACAGACGTCAAAGCAACAGGTCTGTAGTCATTTAGTCCTGTGATTTTCGGTTTCTTGGCTACAGGGATGATGGTGGAGCGTTTGAAGCAGGAGGGGACTTCACACAGCTCCAGTGATCTGTTGAAGATCAGTGTGAAGATGGATGACAGCTGGACAGCACAGGCTTTGAGACAGGCTGGTGAAACACCATCTGGGCCTTTGGCTTTCCTTATCTTCTGTTTCCTGAAGACTCTGCATACATCCCTCTCACTGATCTGAAGTGCAGGTTGAGAAGCAGGAGGGGGGAGGGAGAGGGGTGAGGGTGTTGATGGCTGTGTGGTGAGCCGGTCAGAGCAGGTGTGGGGTGTGAGACCAGGTCTTTCAAACCTGCAGTAAAATGTATTCAGCTCGTTGGCCAAATGTTGGTTCTCCACAGTGCTGGGGAATGGGGTCTTGTAGCTGGTGATGGTTTTCAGGCCCTTCCACACTGATGCTGGGTCAGTAGCTGAAAGCTGGTGTTCTAGCTTCTTAGCATAGCTTCTCTTTGCTACACTGATCTCCTTATTCAGTGTGTATTTGGCCTGTTTGTACAAGACTTTGTCCCCGCTCCTGTAGGCATCCTCTTTGGCCTAGCGAAGCTGTCTGAGTTTTGCAGTAAGCTAAGGTTTGTCATTGTTATATGTTAAATAAGTCCTGGTGGGAACACACATGCTGCAGCCTCAAAAACACTCCAAGGCTTGTAGATCCCGCTCTGTTTCGTTGGTCCATTTCTTTACAGTTCTTACCACAGGCTTAGCACAGGCGCTGTCAGAATTTCACGAGCGCGCCGGCGCGTTTCCCTCGTTTGCGTTGTTTGGAGCGCTTGTATACAATCGCAGCTCCTCCAACTAGAATGTCCAGTAAAAAGTTTGAATGTTCAAAAGTCGGCAAAAAGTTATTTGGTGTGTTGTTTCTGATATCTAGGAGTTCGTCCCTAGTAAAGCTGATCGGAAAAAAGTTACTCAAAACAGGACAAACAAACAAAAATAACAAAAGTACCAAGACGCTACAAACCGAGGTGGCCATCCGCGGCGCCATCAAGTTACATGTAGACATGTAAACAAGATGCCATCCCTTCAGAAACTGGGCCGAATGGCATGATAATGACCCCAAACACACAGCCAAGATGACAACTGCCTTGCTGAGGAAGCTGAAGTCAAGTCAAGTCACCTTTATTTATATAGCACTTTTTACAATGCAGATTGTGTCAAAGCAGCTTTACAGTGATAACTGGTATATAGTTTTGGCTGCACAGCAGCTCTTAAAGAAAATGGTGTCAATGCAGGCAGATGCAAAGCACTGTTGAATATCAAATGTCAAGTGTCCCCAACTAAGCAAGCCAAAGGCGACAGCGGCAATGAACCCAAACTCCAACTGGTGACATCAGGTGGCAAATAGGTGTTAAAATGGAGAAAAAAGCCTTGGGAGAAACCAGGCTTAGTCGGGGAGCCAGTTCTCCTCTGGTGAACAGTGCTTTGTTACGATTCAGGTAGCTATCATAAGTCCGATAGGATCGCAACATTTAAAGTATTTATTCCAGTTCAATCCAGTTGAGGATCGTATTCATCACGCCGGTATGGACGGTTTGTTGAGGAACTGTGCCACTGGTTGTCGTGTCGATGAGGCCTTCACAATGGATGATCTAGTTGACTCAATCTCTGCTGATACTTCAAGGCTGCGTTGTGGTCGTGTCAAGGCGCAGGTCCTCGATCTCACCTGGATACGGCCCGAATCCGGTTGACTACGGTAAACCTCGGGATAAACAGAAAGACTAATATTAGCGTAGATGCCATTCTTCTTCTGATGTAACGAGTACATCTGGTGTTATAGGAAGTGTTCCTGGTTCTGGCTGACCTAATTTATGCAGCCTAATACTCCTTTGACCGATTTTAAAATATAAATTGATAATGTGTTATGTGTATGCCAGGTTAAAGAGATGCGTTTTTAGTCTAGATTTAAACTGACAGAGTGTGTCTGCTTCCCGAACAATGCTAGGAAGATTGTTCCAGAGTTTAGGTGCCAAATAGGAGAAGGATCTACCACCTGCGGTTGATTTTGATATTCTAGGTATTATCAGCTGGCCTGAATTCTGAGATCGCAATAGATGTGAAGGACTATAATGCATTAAGAGCTCGCTCAGGAACTTGGGAGCTAAACCATTTAGTGCTTTGTAGGTAATTAGCAAGATTTTAAAATCTATACGATATTTAACAGGAAACCAATGCAGTGTTGACAGAAGTGGGCTAATATGGCCATACTTCCTAGTTCTAGTAAGAACTCTAGCTGCTGCATTTTGTACAAGCTGTCGTTTATTTATCAAGCGGGAGGAACAACCACCCAGTAGAGCGTTACAGTAATCTAGCCTTGAGGTCATGAACGCATGAACTAACTGTTCTGCATTTGTCATTGAGAGCATATGTCGTAGTTTAGATATATTTTTAAGATGGAAGAATGCGGTTTTACAGATGCTAGAAACATGGCCCATGTTTCACACCCAGGTTCCCAACTGACGACAAAGACTTAACAGAGCAGCCATCAAGTGTTAGACAGTGTTCTAGGTTATTACGTGAAGTTTTTGGTCCAAAAATTAGAATGTCTGTTTTTTCTGAATTTAGTAGTAGGAAATAACTGGTCATCCAATTTTTTATATCAGCTATGCATTCCGTTAATTTTGTGAATTGGTAAGTTTCATCAGGGCGGGAAGAAATATAGAGCTAAGTATCATCAGCGTAACAGTGAAAACTAACGCCATGCTTCCTAATGATATCTTCCAAGGGTAGCATATACAGAGTGAAAAGCAACAGGTGAAGGTAATGGAGTGATAAAGTATGTCTCCAGACCTGAACCCTATTGAGCACCTGTGGGGCATCCTCAAGTGGAAGGTGGAGAAGCACCATGTGTCTAACATCCAGCAGCTTCGTGATGTCATTATGGAGTGGAAGAGGATCTGAAAATTATAAAAATTTAAACTGCCAAAAATTTTGACAATACGCAAACACAGCACACCACCCAAAACGCAACATACCTACTATGAAGATTGGTGGCGCCAGCATTATGTTGTTGGGGTGTTTCTCTTCAGCAGGGACTGGGCGATTGGTCAGGATTGAAGGAAAAATGGATGCTGCTAAGTACATTCAAATTCTTGAGGAAAACCTGCGTCCCTCTGCTAGACAGCTAAATATGGGCAGGTCATTCACCTTCCAATATAACAATTATCCTAAAATATACTGCCAAAAGAACAACACAATGACTTATGGATAGGAAGGTGAATGTTCTGCAAGTCAGAGCCCTGACTAAAATCCAATAGAAAATCTGTGGATGGACTTGAAGAGAGCAGTCTATTGCTGGTCACCACAGAATTTGACTGAACTTGAGCAATTCTGCAAGGAAGAATGGGCAAATGTTCACCAATCTAGGTGTGCAAAGCTAGTACAGACATATCCAAAAGATTAATGGCTGTAATTAAAGCAAAAGGTGGCTCTACAAAGTATTAAACTAAGGGACTGATGACTTTTCCAACCCTGTTATTCTTCAGTTCTATTTTTCAGTTTTTTTATTAATTTTCAGAATAGTTGCTTTTTCTTTCATTACTTTAATGTTGTAATGAAAAATGTGTGAATAAAGCTGGAATTTTTTATTTTTATTTTTGGAATGGGTTTTGATTTCAGGCTGTACATCAATAAAATATCTATTTCAAAGGGGTATGATGATTTTCTATAGGCACTTTGCTTTTTTTTCTCATGCAGGATTATTTGATGAATAGAATGTTGATATAGAATAGTATAGAAACTGCATTTATTTGAAATAGAAATCTTTTGTAACATTAAAAATGTCTTTAATGTAATTTTTTGGCAAAATAATGCATCCTTGCTGAATAAAAGTATTACTTTGTTTTACATGCCCACCCCAAAGTGTATCACAGTTTCCACAAAAATATTAAGCAGCAAAAACATTTTTCAAGATTGATAACAAGAAATGTTTCTTTAGCACCTGATCAGCATTTTAGATTTGTAAAGGATCATGTGACACTGAAGACTGGAGTAATGATGCTGAAAATACAGCTTTGCATCACAGGAATGAATTTCATTTTTAAATATATTCAAATAGAAAACTGTTGTTTTAAATTTTAATATTTCACAGTATTATGGTTTTCACGTTTTTGTTCCCCCTATCAAATAAATGTAGCAATTGCAATGCAATTTTGTAATGTTTAATTTGTATTTATTGTTTTATTGTACTGTAACCAAGTGTCCACTGTCTACTAGATAGGTGTGTCCGTATCACCAAATAAAGTGAAGTAGCCTCTACTGACTTTTTGGGACTTTGGGAAGTTTATGCTTCCTCTTGATTGTGTATCAGAATCAGATCGGCTGGAGGAATGTTACCCGCCTGCTTGTGTTTTCCACGGGTGCTGGATTCCACTTCGCTGGAGATGGAAAACTAGGCGGCATCGTGCTTCCTAATGACGGGAAATGCCATCTGCAGGATAACATGTACACCAGGAGCCATTATGTAAGTGTGTGTCCACTACCGTTCTGTATTATCCTCACTGAATATGTGTGAAGATGTCTCATTTTAATCTGTCCCTTTTAGGACTATCCATCCATTGCACATCTCGTTCAAAAATTAAGCGAAAACAACATTCAGACCATTTTTGCAGTAACTGAAGAGTTCCAGCCTGTTTACCAGGTAAAAAAAAAAAAAAGCCTTTTGTGTCTATGTCAATAAGTCTGATCCTGTAACACTTATGGAAATAAATTACTACATAGACAAAAAAAACTGGATAAACTGTTTTTGTTTCATTTACAGGAGCTGAAAAACCTCATTCCAAAGTCAGCTGTGGGCACATTATCCTCCGACTCCAACAACGTGATAGACCTCATTATTGATGCATATAATGTGAGTAGATCACAGGAACTGAGGCTAAAATAAAATTTAATCAATTCTTTTTGGCTAATTAACTTTTTTGTTTGTTTGTTTGTTTTTTTGCCAAATTCCTGACACAATAAATATGTTGGGGGAATTACAAAGCATGTTGACTTGAAAAAACATTGCTTGAAAGTCTATCCAGCATGTGTAAAAATTTTATTATATTAAAATTATATTATATTACATGTCTTTCTCAGTCTCTGTCCTCTGAGGTCATTCTGGAGAACAGCAGGCTGCCTGAAGGTGTGTCCATCTCCTATGTGTCCCACTGCAAGAATGGAGTGAGTGAAAAAGGAGAAAATGGGAGAAAGTGCTCCAACATCTCCATTGGGGATGAGGTGAGAATTATTTAATTCAGTTGAAAACTTTATGCAGTTGCATCTTTGTTTAATCGAGCATTCAGTGCTTTCCATTGGGTACAATTTCCTAAATGGAAACTATCACTGCTACCAGTTACGAGTGCTAAGTCAGACAAGCATTAAGGGCAGTTTACACTAACAACGATAAAAAAAGAAAGAAAAAAAGCTGTAGCTATAACTGCAGCAAACAACTTTATTCAACAATTTCTAGCGATGGGTGATTTTGAAACACTGGTTCATAAAGCTTCGAAGCTTTACGAATCTTTTGTTTTGAATCAGTGGTTCAGAGCATGTATCAAACTCACGTGTCAAACTCAAGTGTTTCAGTAAACAAGGCTTTGTGGTGAACCATAGAAATTTCGAAACGTTTCGAAACACTTATGACGTAACGTAGCCTTGTTTAGTAAAATCACGTGACTTTGGCAGTTTGATACACGCTCCGATCCACTGATTCGAAACAAAAGATTTGTAAAGCTTCAATGCTTCATGAACCAGTGTTTCGAAATCGCCCATCACTAGAAATTGTTGAATAAAGTTGTTTTGTTGTTGGGTTTTTTTGGCGCACAAAAAGTATTCTCGTCACTTCATAACATTAAGGTTGAACCACTGTAGTCACATGAACTGTTTTAAATATGTCTTTAGTACCTTTCTGGGCATTTGAAAGTGTAAAGTAACTTGCTGTCAGTGGAGGCCTTACTGAGACATTGGATTTTATAAAAAATATCTTTCATCGTTTATGAAATGATATAAGGGTGAGTAATTAATGACATAATTTTCATTTTTGGGTGAACTAACCCTTTAAGTAATTCCCACCCAATGCACATGCAAAAAAAAAAGGGTCAAGGCCTGGTTGAGTTTTTAATAGTGTAATTAAATTTGCGGTTATGGTAAGAGGCATGATATTTCCGAAACATGCTCTAAGCGGTTGACCGATCACAACACACTTGTCCAGCTGACCAATCAGAACATATTGCTCTTTTCGAAAGGAGGGGCTTCATAAAGAGAAACTAAACAAAGCATTACTGACAGACTGGAAGAGAGGTATAAATAAAGATAATGTTTATTTTGAACATTCACGTGTGAAAACCTATTCTAGTAGACCCTAAAAACAAAATCAAGACTGCAAAAGGGCATAATATGGCCTCTTTAAAGTCTGGTAGATCCTGATTGGCTGTCAATGTTCATTCATCAGCAGAAAAAATAGTTCTGAAAGTGATTCCAACGATATTGTTTCTATGTGTCGTTATCATTATAGTTGTGGTGTGGACTGCAGTATTTTTATAGAATGAGAATGATTATTAAAAAGATATAGTTATATAGTTATAGTTGTTGTTATAGTTATGGTCCTTAGTGTGAACAGGTTTTTAGAGAACATTTTATCTGCTCTTTATCTTAAAGGAATTAAATTGTGCAGCAACATGATTTAATAACTGCTAATAAAAATAAAGCAAAAATGTGTATTTTGCTCACTGGTGGCTCTTTATCCTTTTGTCATAGGTGACGTTTGAGGTAGCGATCACGGCTAAGGGTTGTCCATCTAATGGCAAGTCAGAGACGATAAAGATCAAACCTCTGGGCTTCACTGAGGAGGTGGAGATCGTCCTTAACTTCATCTGCGAATGTGAGTGTCACAAAGACGGAATCCCAAACAGCCCAGCGTGTCACTTCGGCAAAGGTACCCTGGAGTGTGGAGCATGCAGGTGAGTTATATACTGACACTGATGGTATCATCCATACAATCCACACCCTCAACTATCAGCCCTGATATCAATCTACCTCTGCTTATATTCAGGTGCAATGATGGACGTATCGGCAGGACTTGTGAATGTAGCAAAGACGAGGTGAGAACAGAAGATCTAGACGCAAACTGCCGCAGGGATACCGGCACAGACATCTGCAGCAACAATGGAGACTGCGTTTGTGGAACTTGTGAGTGCAAAAAAAGAGACAACCCAAAGGAGAGATACAGCGGAAAGTTCTGCGAGTGCGACAACTTCAACTGCGACCGCTCCAACAACAAGCTCTGTGGAGGTACGACTACATTTTTGTGCATCTGTCCAGGGACACACACACACACACACAACAAAAACAACAGCTTGTTGTTTGTTTACTAAAACTCAAACCATAAAAACATTTTAGTTACTTGAAATACAATATTAACATTAACTGAAATAAAGTTGGCTGACATATGTAGGGTAACAGTAAATGATTAAAGCTGCAGTCCGCGATTTTTCCTCTTTGTCGCCATCTCTTGTTTGAAACCTGCAATTGCAGTCTTATGCGGAATAGTTATCTGTACGTGTGTTGTGCCTCGGCACAGCTCGTCAGCGCGGATGAATCTAATGCTTGCTGTCAGTCACCGCGCCGGTGTGGATACTGTACTTCAGAATCACAGATTCTACGTCTTGAAAGTATGACCAATATAAGATTTTCACTGGAAAATATCATCTGAACAAGTAAGTAACATGTCTGCCACTTTTGTTCTGACCAACTGAGGAAAAAAGCATTAGGTCTACAATAAATCGCGCTGCCAATGATGATTAAATCTAACGATCGCTTAGCTCGGATCACACTAAACCGTGCAAATTATTATTACTGTTATATTGTTCTCAAATTGTTAATGTTAACAACATCAGCATTGCTATGACTATGTGTATTAGCGTTACCTGTAGATTTCAATTTCTGTAGCCACTCCACAGTCCGAAGTCTTTTGCTTTTGACTACGGGTGAATCTACAGTGTTCACTGATGATTGTCATTTGGATCTTTCTGGATTACAATCCGCCATCAAAATGATAAGTTTAATTATTTCAGCTGCTGTGAGAACAGGCTATAAATGATCAGCTACAAGCAGCATCCTCACGTGATAAAACCGACTAGCCTGGACTCCTTTCTTTCTGTTTACAGACGTGACGTAATGACGCACAGAGGAACTGCTGCATGCTCGAATTTCCCGCGAAAATCCACCATGTCGCTCTTATTATAAAACATTATTACAAGCTTACCGTTGTGAATCGATTATGAGATAATGAGATAGTTTTGAACACTGGCTGGTTATGTACTTGCTCAAAAAATGATTTTGGATCATTTTTAACCAAAAAAAAGTTACGGACTGCAGCTTTAAAGTCGGCATGAAATCAAAATCGACGCTATTTACTTTGTTAGTGCATATTACTAGTCTTGTGGTAAACAATTAATCCATGCAAGTTAATACACAGAAAAAAAATGTGTTTGTCATGGTAATCTTTAATCAAAATTTGAAAAGTTACTTCCGGTCTGGAATGGCGTTCCTTCTCTGATGACGTCAGTTTGACAACTTGGGTTGAAAATGCGTAAACCACTCCTCTCCAACCGTTAGTCACATCACTGGAGAAAAGTCGTTTGCAACTTTCGGTTCACGCAGACTTTAAACAGATGAAAGGTTACAAACTAAAAGTGTTTCTCCATCTTTTCAGGTCACGGTCGTTGTGAATGCCAAACGTGTATCTGTGACCCTAACTACACCGGCAGTGCGTGCGACTGCTCTTTGGACACCTCCACCTGTCTGGCCAGTAACAAACAGATCTGTAACGGTCGGGGAACCTGCGAGTGCGGCGTGTGTAAATGTTCCGACCCAAAGTTTCAGGGTCCGACCTGTGAAATCTGCCCAACTTGCCCTGGAGTTTGTACTGAGCACAAGTGAGTTATTAACAGAACACTTGCTTGAACAACTGGCTTGTTATGCTCATCTAGCAGCACTAAATATATTCGCCCGTGTTTCTTCCTCACAGGGATTGCGTCCAATGCCGAGCATTTGGTGCTGGTGACAAAAAAGACACATGTGAGAAAGAGTGCGGTGGCTTTGATCTTAAAGTAGTGAAGAAGAAGGAGGATCTTCCTCAGCCCAATGACCAGCCCTACATCAATCACTGCAAAGAGCGGGATGCTAACGACTGTTGGTTCTTCTTCACCTACGCTACCAAGGAAGACAGCACCTTTGAGGTCCAGGTGGCAGAGGATCTTGGTAAGTGCGGGATAAAATAAGTACCAGTAGATCTTGATTAAAAAATTTATTTATCTTGTGTCCCATAATGCTTTGTGCCTGTGTTCACAGAGTGTCCCTCTGGCCCTGCTTAAACCACTCCCCTCCAACCGTTAGTCTGCTATGAGCGAGAGATGGAGAGGAGCGCTAAAGTAAAACCCTGTCCTTCAGTATTCCAAGATTTAGATAGTAATAAAAGCGTTAATTACTTAAAATTGTCCCATCTGCATCAACTAATTCAATTTTCAGATTTATTCAGATTTATGGATTTCTCAATTACAACCATCCAAAGAGCAAAGTTAATAAAGTTTTTATAAAGATTTTGGGAAAATATGAATTCATGAATAAACTGTTTTTTGATTGCATCTTTATTTGTTTTCTAAGCAAATGGTTCAAAAATCGTGGCTACATAGAAGCAACACTAAAATTATATACAAGATTTTATGCCGGGGCACAATGTCAACTATACTGAGTAAAAAATTGCAATAAGAACCTGCTGTTCATTGAGAATATCTCTTCTAAATCTTTCACAGCATATCTATTTTAATGTAACTCTTAAGTATGCCACTGTGGTTTAATTGTGTTCACTTGTTTACACTATAAGAACTATTGAATAATTAATTAATTAATGCTGGAATTGTAGTTTGGAGAGCTGAATACAAGATACACAAAATACACATTTGCTTGTTTCCGCTCATATGCCATTAGATGGCGCTGCTCTATAAATTCAACTGGGCTGTTGTTCTTTATCGTTGACACTAGAGGGCCATATAATCTCCATTTCCGCAACTGAACGCCCCTCCCAGATCCAAGTTAGGTCTGCAAGTTTTATGTTGTGGAACTAATGAATGAACTCATATTCTTAATTAGAAATTATTTAAAATCCTTCAAGTCGGTTGTTTAAATCCCTAATAGCCAGGGAAGCTAGGCAGTGAGAACACGTATTGTTTTGAACATTCGTTGTGTTGTCGTCACGGTTACCTAAATGTGAGGCAACACGGTGTGGTTTCACATCCAAACCGCTGCCTATGAACCGCTGAGTTGCTATCATTGTGTGCGTTAGCACTACTGAGAATATGTGACCGCTGTGCCACTTCCTCAGAGATGCTGCCACAGATAACCCCCCCAAAAAAGCTCCATCAGCGGACCTGTGATGAGGTTATTTATTTAGCCTAGAGACTTCTCTATTTATATATTTAAAAATTATGATCATAAAAACTCAGAAAACAGTACCCACACATGCAGCACAATTCCTCATACTGTTACTGGTATAATATTATCATGTGTGATGAATTATAAGGTCTTTCTGAATGTATAGGTCTATGTGCTCAAATAGGTAATCAGCTGTGATCAGCCACATTGAGTGAGCACTGGGATATGATCTCATTCCAGTTAACCTTCATCATTGTCCTTCTGTAAACACTGACTCATATGGTTGACATATTTCTTTCCACAAACAGTCAAACCCTTAGTAGGCCTACACCATCATCATGTCTATCCATAGAATGACTGTCATCTCTCCTCTCCTCTCCTCTCCTCTCCTCTCCTCTCCTCTCCTCTCCCAACCCTTCTTATTATTTCCCTCTCTCTCCCCCTCTCCCTCTTTCTCAGGAATGTCCTAAATGTGAACTGCTGCTCAACATCAAGCCAGATGAAGTCCAGTCATTCCACGGCTATTTTTAGAGTAAATCTGCAACCTCCCTGTGAAAAATGAAAAACACACACACACTAAAATCTTTTGTTATGCAAAGCTGGTGAAGAGTAGGGGCATTTCTAGAGTTTGATCACTACTGGGGCACAGCCCCCTCAAGAATTTTCCAAAAGTACTTCTAAATTGGGGGTGGAAATTTATAAGTAGGCTACTTTTGGAAATTTTCGAATTTTTTTCACAAAAAGATTTAAATTTTAATTTACAGTAAGCCTGTAAAAAAATTTTAGGTATCAAAAGTGGATATGGTTTGGCTGACAATTAAAATGACCTTGGAACTCTGTTTTACCATGGTAATGATCAAACATTTACTAACAACATTAACTTCATCAGTGCAAGTTTACATTTTATTTGATAGTTGACCATACCAAATTTCTATCTAAATTAATTTAAATAAACAAACAGGAATAAAAAAAATTTAAAAAAACTTTTTCCTTTACCTTACAGTAGTGGTTCTCAACCTTTTTTCGCAGTGGGCCGCACAATGGTCCAAGTGCAAGTCTCACGTGCCGCATATAATTTACATATGACGTCACCAATGCAAACCAATCAGACTATAAATAACAAATAAAAACTAACTTACCGACATTAGCTTTACAATAATAATCAGATAGTAATGCTCAATGAACACACAAACTATATAATAAGTTGCTATTTAATTCTGTATGACTGTATGACTCTCTTCAGCAGCATCGCAATAGTCACCAAACAATCACACAAACCAAACGCCTTAATAAGCAAATTTTTACTTAGCTCTTTTTACAAACAACATTGAGCGCATTATAATTACAATCTCTGACGATATCGAGCATTCCCTCGCGCAGCATCGGATCCGCGAGCGCGCGCAGAGTTGGGCTCATTCCAGCCGCGGGTGCGCTGATGCGGTTATTTATTATTGATTTAAAATACAAGTACATCAAACAAATACATCAAATTCACAGTTCAGTCTTTTGAAATTGTTGGTTTTGCTTGTCAAGTTAGTACTTTACTACAGAGCAAACAGGAAGGCTGCCCATCTCGCTCATTAACAGCAAACTGATTCTTCCATTCTTCTTACCTTTGCTGCTGATGCTGCGACTCTTCTTGTTTTCATGTGTTCCTTCATTGTATGTTCCACATTTAGTTTTTGTCCTCTAATAACAAATTTGACCATTTTGAGCCCTAAATTTACTAAATAAATGGCTACTGTTGTTTGAATTCTTCGAAAGCGCACGCTTTTAAGTGTTCGTTAACTGCGTCATTACATTGCCTGATGTCTGAAAATAATAAATGCTCACCAAAATGATTTTATATGACAAATAAAGTATTATAGCTCATTTACATTTGTTTAATTCACTTTAATATAAATTTAAAAACAAAAATATATTGTAATTGCAAAATAATTTTTTTAATTGTGTTCGGCATTTTGCGGGCCGCATTTACATTCATTTACAATCATAGTGATAGTGAATAGTGAAGTGACATGTGGCCAAGTATGGTGACCCATACTCGGAATTTGTGCTCTGCATTTAACCCATCCAAGTGCACACACACACACACACACACCGTGAACACACACCCGGAGCAGTGGGCAGCCATTGCTGCGGCGCCCGGGGAGCAGTTGGGGGTACGGTGCCTTGCTCAAGGGTCTTACCTCAGTCGTGGTATTGAGGGTGGGGAGAGCGCTGGACATTCACTCCCCTCACCCACAATCCCTGCCGGACCTGAGATTCGAACCCATGACCTTTGGGTTACAAGTCCAACTCTCTATCCATTAGGCCACGCCTGCCCCTTATTATTTCATCAAGAGGAATGAAATAATAGACTAGCCTATCCTGTTTCGAGAAAGAAAACGTTGTACAATTAAAACAATTTAATAAGAACAAAGGTTTGTTGCACACTTATAATTCAAAGTTAAATTCATTACTTAAGGTATAGGCCTACTGATTTAAAAATGACTGATTTCTTTGTAAAAAAAAAATTTGTGTGTGAAAATAGTTCCCGCGCCCATGGCCAAATAAGAAGAGATCAACAAGCATTCTTTTCAGCAGTTAACAAGCTAACGTTATCGATCAAATCGATAAATTAGATCTGGAAAACGGGATGTCCTCATTAAACTACAAATTAATTGATATGATATATATATATATATATATATATACCTAATGTGCACAGTTTTTTGTGATGGGTAGGTTTAGGGGTAGGGGTAGTGTAGGGGGATAGAAAATACGGTTTGTACAGTATAAAAACCATTACGCCTATGGAATGTCCCCACAATTCACAAAAACAAACGTGTGTGTGTGTGTAGCCTATTTGTTTTGACTACACTTATATTGTGAAATACTTACACAACCCATGAAGACACTGACTGGTCCTTGTCACAGACACGTCAGGCTCCACCGTTCACCAATCACAACGCACTCTATCACCAGAATACTAATCACCGCCACCTGCACCTCATCATCAGACTAATCAGCAGCACTACTTAGAGCACACACACACAGCACTCCATGTCCGGTCTCGTTTGAAGATACTTCGGTATATGCTTACCTCAAGGACTCCCCGCTTTATACTCACCTGTATCCAGTGTGTCTCCTTCCTTCTGTGTCTCCTGTCTCCTGTGTGTGAGTGCTCTCCAGCGATCTCCAGCTCCAGCGTGTCATCTCAGTCTTCCATACCTGCAACGGATAAGGACAGTATCACCATTCTACTCATACATCCACCTACTATTACATCTCTGCTTACCTGATTACTTCTGCATGCTCAACTGGTGTCAATAAACTCCCATTACCTTTTACATCTGTGTCTGACTCCTGTGTACCGTAACAGTCCTCACTAGTTTAAAAGGCTTATAAATCAGCCAAAAGATGTTTTTATTTAAATCTAATGTTTTGCACATTTTTTTCCTGATGGGTAGGTTTAGGAGTAGGGGTTGGGTTATGTGATAGAAAATATAATTGACCTGATATAAAAACAATGGAAGTCTATGTAATGTCCTCAAGATTGCAAAACAAACCCGAGTGTGTGTGTGAGTGTGTGTAGGTTTGGCTATTGTGAGGGCCAAATGTCCTCGCTTATAATGAAATATTACGACAACTGACTAATGAGAACATTCTACTGGTCCTCACTAGTTTAAAACACTTATGAATTGACCAAAACATGTTTTATTTAAATTTAGTGTTTTGCACACGTTTCACATGTTTCTGTGATGGGTAGGATTAGGGGTTGGGTTAGGCAATAGAAAATATCATTAACCTGATATAAAATCAGTGGAAGTCTATGCAATGTCCACTAATGTTGTGAAACAAGTGTGTGTGTGTGTATTCTGGAATTTCATGGTACAAACCCGATTCCAAAAAAGTTGGGACACTGTACAAATTGTGAATAAAAACAGAATGCAATGATGTGGAAGTTTCAAATTTCAATATTTTATTCAGAATACAACATAGATGACATATCAAATGTTTAAACTGAGAAAATGTATCATTTTAAGGGAAAAATAAGTTGATTTTAAATTTCATGGCATCAACACAGCTCAAAAAAGTTGGGACAAGGCCATGTTTACCACTGTGTGGCATCCCCTCTTCTTTTTATAGCAGTCTGCAAACGTCTGGGGACTGAGGAGACAAGTTGCTCAAGTTTAGGAATAGGAATGTTCTCCCATTCTTGTCTAATACAGGCTTCTAGTTGCTCAACTGTCTTAGGTCTTCTTTGTCGCATCTTCCTCTTTATGATGCGCCAAATGTTTTCTATGGGTGAAAGATCTGGACTGCAGGCTGGCCATTTCAGTACCCGGATACTTCTACGCAGCCATGATGTTGTAATTGATGCAGTATGTGGTCTGGCATTGTCATGTTGGAAAATGCAAGGTCTTCCCTGAAAGAGACGACATCTGGATGGGAGCATATGTTGTTCTAGAACTTGGATATACCTTTCAGCATTGATGGTGCCTTTCCAGATGTGTAAGCTGCCCATGCCACACGCACTCATGCAACCCCATACCATCAGAGATGCAGGCTTCTGAACTGAGCGCTGATAACAACTTGGGTTGTCCTTGTCCTCTTTAGTCCGGATGACATGGCGTCCCAGTTTTCCAAAAAGAACTTCAAATTTTGATTCGTCTGACCACAGAACAGTTTTCCACTTTGCCACAGTCCATTTTAAATGAGCCTTGGCCCAGAGAAAACGCCTGCGCTTCTGGATCATGTTTAGATATGGCTTCTTTTTTGACCTATAGAGTTTTAGCCGGCAACGGCGAATGGCACGGTGGATTGTGTTCACCGACAATGTTTTCTGGAAGTATTCCTGAGCCCATGTTGTGATTTCCATTACAGTAGCATTCCTGTATGTGATGCAGTGCCGTCTAAGGGCCCGAAGATCACGGGCATCCAGTATGGTTTTCCGGCCTTGACCCTTACGCACAGAGATTGTTCCAGATTCTCTGAATCTTTGGATGATATTATGCACTGTAGATGATGATAACTTCAAACTCTTTGCAATTTTTCTCTGAGAAACTCCTTTCTGATATTGCTCCACTATTTTTCGCCGCAGCATTGGGGGAATTGGTGATCCTCTGCCCATCTTGACTTCTGAGAGACACTGCCACTCTGAGAGGCTCTTTTTATACCCAATCATGTTGCCAATTGACCTAATAAGTTGCAAATTGGTCCTCCAGCTGTTCCTTATATGTACATTTAACTTTTCCGGCCTCTTATTGCTACCTGTCCCAACTTTTTTGGAATGTGTAGCTCTCATGAAATCCAAAATGAGCCAATATTTGGCATGACATTTCAAAATGTCTCACTTTCAACATTTGATATGTTTTCTATATTCTATTGTGAATAAAATATAAGTTTATGAGATTTGTAAACTATTGCATTCCTTTTTTATTCACAATTTGTACAGTGTCCCAACTTTTTTGGAATCGGGTTTGTAAATCATATTTGAAATTCAGTTCCACATACAAGAAAAGAACAGAGATGTAAGTTAAAGCCTACAGGAAATGCATTATGGTTAATATTTTCACACCTTCAGATGTTGTTTACATGCAAAGGCAGATAGAATTTTCCCACAGCAGTCGCCCTTATCATGACAGTTTCGTGAGAGTTTTTTTAAAGGCATTAGGTTACTGATTTTCACCGTTATGACTAGTTCCATAAACTTCATTTTTCCTTAGTAGCCTAGTTCTTAATCACTGTATTGGTAGTAGGCTATAAGGTGAGTAATGATGTCTAGTCATTTATGAATGCCAAGCTTTATTTGGGACACACCGGAAACTGCCCAGACTCTCTCGCTCTGACTGATCCTGGACCAGCACTAAAACCGAGCTGAACTGGATTTCTACATAAAAGTAAACAAAGGAGCTCTCTGTCTGTGAAACCTTGAGCCTATAGTCGACTAGCTCTATCTACAATCAAGACATTTTATATACGACCAAAATCAGATCTGAGAGAAGCTAAACCTGACTAATGTTTTGTATTAAGGCAGAGAACTTTCAGTACTTCTTGTTTCCTTTCACAGTAACACATATTTCATTTTATATGAGTTTAATATATCGTTTAGGTAGAGTACATTTGGAGTCTCTTATCGGATTCCAACAGTATTAAATGCGAGATCATAGAAGTGTTTCGCATCGCATCCGGTAAAAAATACATCTTTTTGCTGCTTGAGGTTGGTCTATAAGTTAACAGACAAAATGAGCCCGTCTTAACCGGGTTATGACACGTGGAGGCTATCCTGTATAGGCCAGTGTTTCTCAACCAGGGGTCCATGGACCCCTAGTGGTCCTTGAGATAATGTCAGGGGGTCCTTATTAAATATCTGAATATGAATTTTTTCCCATAAAAGAAGATAATATATGTATAATATAACTGACAATATGACTAAATATAAGACAAGTCAACTAACGTGGTAGTAAATTATACTTGATTGCATTTGGTTGTCACAAAGACATTAATGATACCAATGAGCCAATTTTATCCTGGGGTCCTTGAGGATGGTTCCAAATATGATGGGGGTCCATTACTCAAAAAAGGTTGAGATTCACTGCTATAGGCTACATTGCACAGCTTCCAAAACAGACGAAAAATATTGCAGTCATTATTGTTTGCTGCATCATTTGTGGGAAACATTATTCTCATTCTAATGAGATAAAACAAGGCAAATATAAACTCGCTGCCTGCTTGCGTAATAATAAATATTGCTTATAGATAGCCTATATGAACAGCTTCCAAAATGGAATAAACATATATAGATATGTTAGTTGTCATTTGTGGGGAAACCGTTTATAAATGCTCTATCTAGATTTGTTTCGATTAACTCGGAGCTGAAAGTCTCTGAATTTTTGTGTGTGTGTGAAATGATTCAAAAGACTCGAATCGCTGAGATGAGTCGATTGAATCAGAATCTTCTCCACAGTTTGCTCGCAGTGGATGGGGTGGAGAGGTGTAGCTTTATTTCCTGTGGGCGGAGGAAGGGAGAGGCTACCACTGCAAACCCAACCCATCTTACAGTCCACCACCGCACCGACCACACATTACCCCCATCCGAACCGAGGGCACGCCGAGACGTGGAAGGGCGAGCTGGACTCTCTGCCCACATTTAGCCATTTATTTGCCTCAATATCCATGGTTTGTTTGTTGTAGGCAAAGGAATTGCGTGTTTTGGTACTTTGTAACCAGCTGTTGATTCAAAGTGGCCCACTGAAACAAAGGCTCCACAGACGAGAAACTGGACTGTTGGACCAAACGCTGTCGGAGGTTTATTTCCCTAACAAATGTGGTTTTGAAAGAGTCTGAACAATCGCCGGGGAACACGTGTTAAGGTAAGAATCATCAAAATATCACTTTTTAAAGAACTTCGGTTCAGGAGTCAGGACCGTTTGTCGAATGGGGCATTTCTAACTGCCTTTAGGCAAGCCAGTGATTGTGAGCTTTAGGGTTTGATCTGGAAAATGATCTTTGGTTACGAACTTTGGGTGGGGATCATGTCCCATCCAATTCACTTCAAAGGACAGACATGTATCTGCCCCAAACGTGTTTTTACACATCATATGCAAAAAGTGTCCCTTCAGGCTGTCTTTTTCAGACGTCTGTTATCTTGGATCTATTTGTTGCGTCTTACGTGTCCCCAACATCTGTTGTAAGTCGTCTACAAGCCTGAGAGAATCCCGGCGGGTCCGAGGGGGGCTGTGGGGGTTAACTGCCCCATGAACAATGCTTTATTTGGTAGCTGCTTGTGTAAAAATGCCTCCCTGGAAGTCGAAATGATGTAGCCGTGAGTCATGATCCTGTTTAGAGGACATGCTGAACACATTAGACCACCTATGATCTGGCGGATGCGACCACACCAGAGAATAAATGTTTCATAGCGCATCAGCTGGGAGAAGTTTGGCATTCTTACAGCACAAAATATGACTGCGCTTATGTGATGAAAAGCACCATACTCGTCCATTGTGATGTTTTAGGAGAAACTGAATCATGGCAATATAGACATGGACAGATATGTGGAATGCTATCTGGCATATTTTACAAGGAAAGATCCCGCAGCGGATCTCTCACATTCTACTTATTCAGGTCACGTGATCGTGTGGAAGAATGTATTTTTTGACGGATGTCTTAAAGGTGCACTCACATTATTTTTTTTTTTCTGACTAAAAGGTTTTCATATAAAAGAAATGAGTGCTTTTAAGATATATAAAATGAAGTACACTTTCATTGAGTCAAGATTCCAGTAATAAAAGCTGCTTTATTGTAGGCTACTGAGCGGGTCGCCGCAATGGGGCAACATCACGTGACCAATTGAATTATTTTGCTCTTTAAAGGTGCTCTAAGCGATGTCACGCGTTTTTAGGCCAAAACATTTTTTGTCACATACAGCAAACATCTCCTCACTATCCGCTAGCTGCCTGTCCCCTGAACACACTGTAAAAAAAACGCGGTCTCTGTAGTCGCCACAAGCAACAAAAACAAACTGGTGCAGCCTGGACCACGAAACATAAACAGTGCTCCCAGCCAATAACCGACAAGAATGATTTGGGGGTGGAGTTTTGGGGTTAGTGAATGAATTACTATCAACAAACTATTTTATCATTTATCTAGACTTCTAATTAAAACATACTTTTTTATTTAAAAGTACATCAATTTATTTGTATAGTATAATGCAATGTAAGTCGCTTTGGATAAAAGCGTCTGCCAAATGCATAAATGTAAATGTAAATGAAATTTACTCACAATGAGCGTGAAGTAGTTGGTTGAGCCATCGTTACCACAGCAGCGTCAATACGCAAGCTACTTCCATTTTAAAGGAGGAGGAGGGGTCTAGCTAGCCTCTGTTTTGTTTGACAACACTTCGAACGTCAACAGGAAGTTACTCCACCTAGGATCGCTTAGAGCACCTTTAATTAATCGTGGCTAACTGAAAATAGCACATTCCTGGTAACTGAAAATTTTTTATGATACTGTATTAAGTTTAAGGCAATGTTGGCTTGCGTTTGCATGTTTCTTAGCCTACAATTAAGAGTAATTGGTTATAAAGAGTAATATTGTCATGAACTCTACAGGTAGGCAACTGCTAAAGTTCTGCCAGGTTTTGAACTGTTGTAGTACTATAAAGTTTGTTATTTGTCTCTTACAAATCCTGAAAGAACCTACCCTTATAGAAAATGGTAGTCTCTGCCAAAACGCTATTGTTACTACAGCTGTTGTTGCTACAATAAAATTTGGTGTCAGACACCACAAAAAAATGTGACAAAATCCAAAGCTTAGAACACTGTTTGAAGGGAGGTCTGTGTTTATTATGGTTTAGTAGTTAACTAAGCTATGGTTGCGATATCAGTTATTTGTAATTCGGAAAGGCTAAAATAAAAAACTGTAATTCTAATGAATGTAAAAAAATTTTTTGAAATAAACAATTTCCACAGGTAGAAATTGCAATTTGTGAGTACCAACTCTATACAAAGAATTTTAAACCTACTTATCTAGTATTTCCAGATAACTAGACAAGTCACAGAAATTCATTGGTGAAATGTGAGGGAAGACTGCATTGTACATTTTTGTAAGGACCTATTTAGTCTTGTTTTCTGTTGTCTTTTAGGATTATCTATATTAAATTCTCTTTGAACAGAAAATGGAAGGCTCCTCCTGTGTGTTTGTGCATGTGTGCGCATGTTTGTGTTTATTCAGTGCTCTGTTATTAACAGCAAAGTCTTTCACTGTGACACACAAGAAAGGGGTTGGATCTGAACATATAAGGGAAACAGAAAAAAGAGTCTGTGTTAAATCATACAAATTTAATGTGATGCAGACCGACAAGGATTCATTCATTCATGTGGACTGACAAAAATGATGTTGAAAATGACATTTCACATAAAAAAAAAAAAAAAACTTTCAGTGTTATTTATTTAGCAGTTCCACCAAGAGCTTGCTGAATGTTAAAGTCTGCAGGAAATGAAAATAAACCTGTTATTACACTCGGATGTATGTCATATTATGCAAAAAATTATGCTGTTTCCGTTTCATCACAACTTTAAATGTAGGTGTTTAGGGTTAGCCATTATGTTGAGCATCTATATAAGCAGGGTGGCATGTAACCTGCTATTGTGGATAGGGCAGACAAAGGTCAGTGTAGGTCATAAAGTTGAGTGTAGAGAGCGAGTCACATTGTTTGATTATAATTTGTATTCTATGCTCCAGATTGTTGCTTTGACTCACTTCCTGTCGCCCCACCTGCTATGACACATTAACAGTTAGATAAAATGGGGGCAGGTCAGCCAGGCATTGAAAACAAATTGGTCATTATCATCTGAGGGGCCCAAAGCTAGACTTTTCTAGAAGTGCTAAGAGACCAAAAGAGATGATGCATCTGCTGTAATAGTCATAGCTTAATGTGAGGAAAAGGAAGTTAGATTAAAATTTAGTTTAAAGCTAAAGTCTGATTTTTCTGAACAGAATTGTAAATAGATGAAGGTTGTCAAGATAGAATTTTGGCTCGAGAACGGCTGGCTAAAAAGTTTGAAACAGTTTAAAAAGCTTGTCTGAAGGGATGGATGGATGGATGGTATACCGAACAGTTGGGCTTTTGAACAAAATCATTTCTCAAACACTCCCTGTCTGTCATTGTTTAGAAAGAAAAGGTCCCACCCTAAACTCATACCATTGGTTGAAGCTGATATGACTGACTGGCTCCTCAAATGTTTTGATAATGTTTTCGCTTAATGGTTAATCAACACATACATTCCTTTATGATATTTTAACTTTTAAAAATTGACATTGTACCTTTTTATGTATAAGGAAGGCCTTCACTGCAGTGTGAGTTTGCATTACTTTTGTGGAGGTGGAGTTTCCTCAGTCTGTGTCTGCCGGGTCACCGTCTGTGGTAAATAATCGGCCATCACTCAGCAATGTGCGGGATGGAGGGGGGTTGGCAGGGTGAGGCAGTTTAATTAAGGAAATGGCTACCCTGCTGTGGAGGGGTTTATGGCCACTCTGGTTGCATGTTTGTCTTGACAGTTACTTAAATCAGCTGGTAGTGGATAACCGAGAACAGCAACTTAAAGGGATAGTTCACCCAAAAATGAAAATTACCCCATGATTTACTCACCCTCAAGCCATCCAAGGTGTATTTGACTATCTTCTTTTAGATGAACACAATCAGAGTTATATTAAAGGGATAGTTCACCCAAAAATGAAAATTGTCATCATTTACTCACCCTCAAGTATTTCCAAACCTGTATGAATTTCTTTGTTCTGCTGAACACAAAGATATTTGGAAGAAGGACAGTAACCAAACAGATCTCTCCCCCATTTACTGCCATAGTAGGAAAAATAAATACTATGGTAATCTTTTTAGTGAATCAAAAACACTGCGACCAGTGTAGTTTGATTCCTTGAAGCAAGTTATTTTGATGAATAGTTCAAAAGACGATTTACTGCACTGAATCAGTCAGACAAATCTGAACTGAATCTTATTGGAGTGGTTACTGAATGAGTTGCTTTGTTTTAATATGGACTAGGCATGTGACGGTATCAAATTTTCATGTTGCGATAATTGCTGAAGCTTTTATCACGGTATACAGTATTATCACGATATTGAAATAATTTGCAAAAAAAGAGTTGTCATACCATGAAAGGTTTTAATAACTGTTTGTTCATTTTAGCTCCATTAAATAGTTACAACTTTTGATTTGAATAATGTTATTAAATGTTGAAATTAACATTAACTAAGATTAATAAATGCTTTAGAAGTATTTTTCATTGTCAGTTTGTTAACTAATGAATTAACTAATGTTAGCTAATGAAGCATTATTGTAAAGTGTGAATGAACAGAATCAGAACAAATGCAAACAAAATCTAGGGCATGTTGTAGTCCAGATTATAAGATATAAAAATGTTTAAATTTGAAAATAAATAGCATTGCTTTAAGTATTTGGTGCTGCGATGAACATCATTGCGAATACAAAAATCTGAATGGCTGTTTGAAACTAAAAGGTAGCGCAGCTGCTTTGTTTATGGGTGTTACCGGGGTAACCGCTGCATTTCTGCTGTTCCGTCAGCGCCATCTCATGAATATGCATTTTCATTCAGTGCGTCTTCTTCACTCGTTCCACCATGCACTGCTCATGCATGTTGGGCTAGTTTACATCATTGCTTGCCTCAGCATACAGCGGTTTTGTGCATTTTAAACGGTTAATGTGTAAAATATTCTTAAAATGCATTCTAAAAAATCTGAATAATTCGTAATAAATTATTGACGGTAGTTTAAAGTGCCCATGATAACAATTTTGTGCATGTTCTTTATCGTGATATATTGTATTACCGTATACCGGCACATGTCTAATATGGACCGAAAATAAAAAGTTTTTTAGTCAGTTCATATTTCTCTCTTCCCACAACTTTTGTTTATAGCACCGTTTATGCATCCTTTTAATTTTATCTTATCAACAGAATATTGCCAAGAGAATATGTTGCTTGAAGCAGAACTGTGATCTGATTGGTGTGTTTGATGTGGGCGGAGCTTTGGAACGTTAAGAATCAAAGACGCTCTCTCTCTCTCATACACACACTAGAAACACCCAGACCTCAGGGCTGCATTTTCAAGGCCTTGACTCACAACACAGCCTTAGGGAAGGCAGACAAGGCTGAATTGAGAAGCTCTCTGTCTCTCCCACACACATACTCTCTCTGGAGATAGTGTTACACAGAACCACTGAGAATGAAACGGCAGGCTAAAGAGCCAGCTGTCTTGCAGCTTAATCTGCCTCTGTGTCAGTGAGACAGACATAAATGTGAATGTGTCAAATACATGACCAATGAGGTCACTTTGAGTACTTTGTGCATTAAGGAGTTTGTTTTTGAAAATTAGTCTACTATGATGTCACTAGGTTTGAGATAAATATTTTTGGAGAATATTACTATTATTACTATGAAGAAATCTTTCAAAGACAGTTTACATTTAGTTCATGGACACGTGTGTTAGTGGACTTGATTGAAAGCTGATTGGTTGCTGTAAACCTACACTACAATTAAACAATTTGGTCTCAGTAGGATTTTTTTTTTGGAAAGGAAATTAAAACTATTCACATTAAATGTGTTAAATTCATCAAAAGTGACATTACAGATGCGTTTATAATGTAATAAGATTTAAATATTACATATTGAACTTGAGTAAGCAAAAGTAAAAAAAAAGTGAAAAAGTAAGCAGCACAACTGTTTTCAAAATTGATAATATTAAGAAATCAGCATATTAGAATGTTTTCTGAATGATCATGTGACAATGAAGATTGGAGTAATGGTTGCTGAGAATTTAGCTTTGAAACCTGAATTGTGGTTGATGTGTGGATAGTGTAAAGATGTCTCTTATCACAGTCAGCGAATCACTTTGAAGCGGTTACTGTATGATTCTTTAGAAGGAATAACCCGGAAAACATGCTCTGACACACCAGAGATATGTTCAGAAAGGAATGTCCTTGAACACATAAAGTGATAATCAGTTGTATTTTCTGATCTGAAACAGCATTTATAGTTACATTGTGTGCACTAGGATGCATTGGGCCTGTATTTGTACACACAAACTCTCCCTCTTTTTCTTATTATTTCATTTTCAATGTCAATATAGTGTGCTTTGGAAAAATGTGGATTTTTGTAGTCCAAAAAACCCCCAGAAGAGTAGTGTTTTTTTTTAGCCACGTGTTCCCTTAGGTTTTCATGATAGCCGTTGATTTGTGACTAAGATAATGTTCCGTGACATTAATAACACAGTCTTACGTCACATATGAATTTTAAAGCTGCCATGTTTTTTAATGCAAGCTGCTAATAAAGGACTGTATGAAACCAATTTTAATGACTGACAACTATTGTAGTACTTTTATAGCAGTTTGCTTGCAACTTAGGTTTTGAAACTTACTTAGCAACTTTACACTTTTTGGATTGTTATGACTGACTGAACAGCTCTATTTGCACAACAAAAATTTTACATTTCTATTGCCAGAGAAGTGCAAAATAAGGTCAAACAATAATGCAAATAATGGAAAATATGATCAAATAAACAATAAATTCAACTAATTTATCAAAAAGGAATAATACATTATTTTTGATATTATTAAATTATTAAAGGGATAAATATAAAAATATTAGAGTAAATATGTCATCATGGGACTAAGACAAATCACTCACTGTCCTTCATGGTGTCTCTTACTCTCACAAACACACACACACACACACATATCTTGGATTCTGTGGTCTAAATGAATGCCACCAGTGTTCTGAAAGAGGCACTGTTTGCTTATCATCAAGTGCTCACAGGTCTGATGTGTGTGTGACTGTGTGTGTTTTTGTGTAGATAGAGTAGCGTTGAGTCTACTGCAGTTCACTCACCCGTCCAGTCTCAACAGCAGACATTCTTCTGCTTTAAACAAAGAAATATGAGTGTGTTGTCACATATTTTCTGCTTCAAAACAGCTGGAGTTTTGCCTCTGCTGTGTGTGTATTTCTCAAGCTGGATTGTGAAAAGTATCTCATCTGTGACTGAAGTGTTTTTTAGGATGCTAAGTAACGCTATTGTTTGTTTGTACTTGCTGCCATGCCTAATAAGGCCAAATCAGCACTTTTTGGCACTGGTGTCTGTACACTTGATAGATTGAGGCAAAAGGACCTCCTCCTCTTTGTTTCACAGCGAGGTGTTTTATGGGAAGAGCAGATCCATCGTCTTACCAAATATGGGAGTCTCTCTCTCTTTCCCTGGATGTCTGTGTGTACTTGTCTGGCTTCGTTATGTGTGTGTTTTGTTGCTGACTGTGGCAACAATAACTAGGTTTTTACTTTGTAATGTTCGACTTCTCGATATGTGATTGTAAACCGTTAACCTAAAAGTGTTGTGGTGGGATTGTGGCTGTAAAACAGTCACTTTGGATAAGAAAGTGTTTGCTACATAAAGAGGAATAATCTTTCTGCAGTTCTGTGCAAACTGTATTTGAATTCTTTACTGAGATCATGCATTTATGCTAGGAGAAACAGGAAATGACCTTGTAACACTCTGCCTACACTTTGAGAAGTCATTTAAATGCATACATAGGCACACCCTTTCCTCTAAGTGTTAATGTTTTCACTTCATTTTATTTAAAGCTGCTGTCCGTAACTTTTTTTTTTGTTCAAAATTTACAAAAATTATATAATGAGAATGTACAACATGAATCCATTTTCCAAACCATGTTTCTGTCTTACCCTGAATCATTATGGTACACTTATAATAAGTGTTTATATTCGGACTTTTTCAGACCGGACTGGTAGGACCCGCCGCAGAGTATCACAGTAACTGCTTGACTCGCCATAGACATACATGGAGAGAAGTAGCTCCGGCTACAATGTTCTTTCCCAAGACGCGTGCAGTTCTATTTATTCCTGTCTTTGATTCTGATAAAACACGGCTATGACCGCTTCACCCATTGGTTCTGTGTATCTCTACACAACACCCTTTGCAACCACTCTTAGTAGCAACATAAACTGTATGTTTTCAATTGATATTGTTCATTGAAGCTTACTGTACTGTGTAGAAGAGTATTGTGAGAAAGAGGTCGAGTGAGCGAGTTTATTACCTACATTCAGATGAAACATTTTCCTTCAGGTCAGTCCTATGTTCATAATAAAAAATCTGTTTAAATGTCCGATGTATTATTCTGTCCTTTTAACAGTTAAGGGGTTTTCCCGTGACTGACAGCGCTAGTCAAAGCATTTGTTCCGTGTTCACAACAATTCAGTCTTTTCAATGTAAAAATCTTCGCTACTGACTGACACAATCATAAAGTCTTTGCTGCCATCTAATGGCGTAATAATGTAACTTCTGTTGCTGTTCACAGGCAGGGACAATTCCTTTCCGGTGGAAGGAAGGCTTTTATTGAAAGTTTACTTCATGAAAGTTGCATTGAAACAACATATTTTTGGCTTCAATATTTGTATTGTGTGGTAACCGTTTTATAAAAGCAATAAGGCACTCAAGGCTAGTGCTGTATCGTGAATAAGTCACGGCTGAAGTCGTGCCTACCAATGCCCTTCAGCCGCGACTTATTCACAATACAGCACAGCCTCTTTTACGCTTATTTTTATATATATATATATCCGGGTGTGTAACTGTACGCAAACATGATGTTTTGGTACGTACCTCGGATTCAAAGTCACGGTTCGGTACGGGTTCGGTACAGCAGGGGGAGAAAACTAAACATAAAATTGATTCTTTCTTTTTCTTTTTTTTTAATTAAACTTTTTGTTGTTGTTGTTTTTGAACAAATGTGCCTCTGTGTTTACATTAATTCAATTATAATTAAAATGTACTTTTACTAGATTACTAATGCTGAAAACTATGTAGGGAGCCCTTACTTAAACATTACTATATTAAATGTTACAATTAATAACAGAGCCCAAATTATTAAATTCAGTTGCTTTTTATTTTTAGATATAATAATCAATACTCAAATAAATAAAAAAAAACAAAAAAACATATTTTGCACATAAGGCAGGTTTTATATTATCTTCTAAATCTAATTATGAAGTAAATTTTCTACTCCAATTCATTTTTGAAATATAATCATTTACACAGTTATTGTCAACTTGTTTTCATGACTAATTTATTTAAACACACATTAAATAATCAAGACATTACTAACAGGTTAAGTAAATGTAATAAATAGGCTGATAATGCATATATGAAATGCTCCTCTCTAGAGTTAATCTCTCTAGTGAACTAACATGCTGTCGACACTAAATGCCTAAGGTAAATGTAATGCTACGTGAGATGCTGTTTTATTGATGTCTTTCCGCAATTGAAACACCAGTTGAGAGATTACATTTAAACATACCGATCGAAGAGTCTCTTCTGCACCTTTTACTGGTAGCACACAGCGTTGCATTACCGTGCATACCCCCTTCTGGATTGGAGCGTGTATTGCCTGTGACCGACTGTATTCATCGTGTGACTGCATGCACCGAACCACGACGTCCGTACCATTTGGTTCAGGATGAATATGTACCATTACACCCCCTTTTTTTTCTTTTTCTTTTTTTTTTTTCAAAGAAATATATGGTGTTTTCAAATCAATATGTTTTCCTGGGTGATTTTGACTATTGTTCTTGTGCTGTTTTCAGATGGACGTGAGGCTGCTCTTGATTTCAGTTCTGCTTGGACTCAGCAGGGCACAGATAGGTAAGAACTTAAGATTTCAAATGCATCAGATATACTATAGGGTTCAGAGGTCTGAGGCTGCTAGTGAAAAAAATTATTCTGTTGTGCAATTTGTCTAATTTATTTATTACATTTATTATTATTTATCAAATTTTTTGTTATTATTTATTAGTTATTTAACTAAGTCATGGAACTTTCTGCAGTGGATATAATTTTTTTTCTAGCTCGGTTTTACAGTATTGATAATCTGATTTGTTCCTTTTTAAGTGATCTCTGTAAAATGATTTTTAAAATGAAACTGATAGTCTGTCAGGAAGCTGGAAGTGGGAATTTTGCAGGTTTGTGTGGGTTTCAGAGTGGTTTTTGATGTCGCCCTCACCTCATGAAAAAAAGTGAACATAAAAAATTTAACATGATCACCCTGTTGTTTTTTTTGTTTTTTGTTTTTTTATCAATGCTTCCAAAATGTTGCAAGAAAATGTTCCAAAAATCTGTGAATTTATTCTTTTGTTTCTGCAACAATAAGAAAAAAATCCAGGCAAAACCTGGAGGGCCTGTTGTTTTAAGTTTCATTGGAATCATAGTAATACCACATCTCAGTTATTTTGCATTAATTTTGTCATTTGTGTTGTTTTACGTTAAAAATAATTTTTTAAATAATCTGTTTTCCTTGCAAAAAATCCAAATTTCAGGTGTAAGTAAAAAACAATCACTTTTTCAGTGTGGTCTCAGACTTTTCGACCTCTCTGTATCAGTATGCATGTGTGTGTAGAAGCAGCTTGACGTTTTGAGTGATTTTTAGAAGCTCAACTCTGAGAACACATACCCGACCAGAGCCTGATAAAATCTTTGCAATACTGTCCAGATCATCTGTTAGACATTTGCAATGATTTTCATTCCAGGAATATCTCAAATATGGCTGCACTGTGGAATCCAAGAAAAGAACCAAAAGAAAACTGTACAGCATTAATTCAGAATGATAGAAAGGCGGGATATATCATATTTATCAAGTGATCTGCTACAGTTCTTCATGGTTTATTCTGGGAGAACTGGCCTCATGGTTTGCATTAAGTCTTTAGAGAAGGCAGTAAGGATGCCATCATTAATACAGTTCACATGACCTCCCCACAGCATATGGCCACTCCAGAACATCTCTGCGTCTATTTTAGAATGACAGTCTCATGAGAGAGAATCATATGGTATCGTATGTTTGCCCACAGTGTTAGTTATTAAATGCTCTTTGCTTTGGATTCCCTGTGTTAGTGGTGGGAGGGAATTGAGAATGATGATGATGATGGATGTTTGTGTTTTGTGTGTGCAGATGTTAACGAATGCACCAAGGCCTCGGCCCAGTCCTGTGGCGAATGCATTCAGGCCGGAGAAAAGTGTGGCTGGTGTACAGACGAGGTGAGTTCAGGCGAAACCATTAAAGAAGGAAATGGCTGCTTTTGCAGTGATGTGCATTTAGGGAAAAATGTTATGGGGAAAACCATTTCCTGTGGTCAGATTATTTGTTTATCCAAGTCTGTAGAGGACATCCTGTGATTCTGCAAACAATTCTGTGCTGAAAACCTAAACTTGTGTTCGGGAGAGCGAAGTATCCAAAGGATCTAGTGTTCTGAAATGTCTCGAGTGACATCATCTCCTGTCCCACCTTTATTGGCCTGTAGTTGATTATTACCCAGAGTTTACTGAGTCATTTCAGTGGATCTTGAGCACATATTACCCCTTAGTGTTCATGAGTCAGTGTCCTGTGTGATCATGTCTGTTCCTGCCATGTGGAGCAGATTATGGCAGGACAGGAAACACCAATCATCTCAGACTACATTAGAAACTGGAAGTGTATATGACTAAACTGCATGTACTGCAGGGTGGGGGCTTAAGTTTTGTAAGGAATGTGCCCCCTCTTAATTGTTTCAACAGACACACTGCACATCCTCATCCTGACTAGCTCAAAACGGCAACATTGGCTCAACCAATGGCATGAGTTTGGGGCATGACAGTTCCATTTGGTGGCATTTGTGGTTCACAGTTCACCTTAATATAGCTATAGCATGTTTTAATCACAAAGAAAAAGATGTTCCAGTTGAATTTATTTAAAAAATATTAATTTATTTATGCTTGTTATAATGTCACTCAGGTTTACACAATGCAAATCAGATAGTCAAGATAGTCTGTTTACAATCCCATGAAATGTGCCCTTGCAATTGTAATTGAATTCTGCATCTGATTTATGGGGAAAAGTATAATAGAAGTATTTCATATATATTTTTAAGATGTCATTGTTGTAATTATAAAGTTATTTTAATTACATTAATTATATTTACTTTTTTAATATCTTAATTTATATTACATTTTTACAAGTAAATTTGTAAACAATGATAATTTAGAGACTGGACATCTTGGAAGAACTTCAATTGAATATAATGATATTTAAAATGCTCCTATTAAGCTATTTTAAAGGCTCCTAATTTTGTATTGGAGGTCTCTTACAACAGGTTTACATGCATCCAAGGTCAAAAACACAAATTTTCTTAGGCCCTGTTTACATCTGCTATTAAAATGCGTTTTGGTCGATTGGACGCATTCCTGTTTACGCCTGGTGTTTTAATCCGTCTCTTTTGCTAATTTCTTTTAGGGGAGGGTCTATCTGTAGGTAAATGTATGGGCTTTTTCAGATCATTCAATCTAATGGACAAAATAAGCTCACGCAGTTTACATATAAACGTGAAATGAGACGACGGACAAACATACGGAGAGCAGCAGCTTTTGTTTCTGCTCTGATAGCTGAAAGAGCACTGTGAGTCCGTTTTAAAAATCAGGAATAGTTAGAGAACATTGTGCTTGGTACATTTTTCGTCTTTAAACCAAACCTTGGTCTTCAGCCGACAAAGCTGAAATCCCATCTGGCTAGCGCGCTTCCCATAATGTCTATGCGTTAGGTCAGTAGGCGGTCTTTTGTAGCTGTTCGAGATCAATCGACCACATGAGTGTCTACACTACGAAAGCAATCTGGACTAATGTGTTTTCAACTATCTCTGGTAGCTCAAAAATTTTAGACTCCGTTTACACCTGTATTTAGCATTGTCCGCTTCCGATTGTCCAAAATACATCTTAATACCANTAGTTAGAGAACATTGTGCTTGGTACATTTTTCGTCTTTAAACCCAAACCTTGGTCTTCAGCCGACAAAGCTTAAATCCCATCTGGCTAGCGCGCTTCCCATAATGTCTATGCGTTAGGTCAGTAGGCGGTCTTTTGTAGCTGTTCGAGATCAATAGACCACATGAGTGTCTACACTACGAAAGCAATCTGGACTAATGTGTTTTCAACTATCTCTGGTAGCTCAAAAATTTTAGACCCCGTTTACACCTGTATTTAGCATTGTCCGCTTCCGATTGTCCAAAATACATCTTAATACCAGGTGTGAACAGGGCCTCATAATATTCATTTCACATCACTTATTCAAAGGATCCGGTCTCTCTAAACCCCTCCTTTCTGTGAGCCTACTCTGCTCTGATTGGTCAGATGGCCCAGTCTGTTGTGATTGGTCTACCAGTTACAGCACGTGTCGGAAACAAAATGTCCATTGCCATATCTGAGTTTCAGCTCTGGAGGCTTCCTTTGCACTTGATACATTGTGATACTAACAGTAATGTCAGTTTTACCGTAGCAATCTGAGCACGAGTCCTCATCCTTTGCAAGTGCATGCAAAGTGGATTTGCTTTCACAGCACAGAAAACAGTGTCTATGACATGTCGACAGCAAAAACCAAACACTTCTAGGCAACAGCTACAACTACAGTGTTTGAGGGCGGGTTAAAGTAGTTGTTCGCGGGCAGCCAATGAAGACCATAGACTGGCATTATGCAAATATTTTACAAACATGCGTAGCTTCAAGCAGGAAAAATTACTGACGACTTGTTTCAGGCAGTTCAGAATCAGTTCTTTCTTTTTTGAGACTTTTTTCTTGCACTTAGATCTTTGAAACTTTGCAGACTGTTTGCTATTACACACTACATGAAAGGCAATTTCCAAGAAGACATAATAGGGACACTTGAACACATTACCAAGCATGGATATATTGTCTCAAAAGAACACAATTCTCTATACAAGTCCACTCAAAATCACTTTATCTTTTTGTAGGGTTAAGTACTACTAGTGCTGGAGCCACTTGGTACTATTTTTGTTCGATTGTTTATAATCTCTCTTTTTCTTCTTTTTCCTTTTATTCCCTCACCTCTTTCTGCAGAACTTTCTGAAACAGGGTGAGCAGAAATCCACACGCTGTGACGAGCTTGATGCTCTGATTAAGAAGGGCTGTTCTAACGCCAGCATAGAAAATCCTCGGGGAAGAGTTAGTGTCAACAAGAACCAACCTGTAACAAACCGCACAAAGGATGGAGTAAAACTGAAACCAGACCAGATCACCCAGATTCAGCCACAGAAACTCACCCTAGACCTCCGATCAGGTACTGGTTACTCCCACCTCAACTCCTGGAACACTAAAATGATTAAACGATTTAGGTCATCACCTAATAAAGTTGGATGTCATGTGAAGTGATGGCCTCCTTTTAGAAATGATCAGTTCACTCCCCTGAAAAGCTTCAGTCTAATCCCATGATCTTGTGTCATTCCAACTCAGGCGAAGCTCAGACATTTCCTCTGAAATTCAAGAGAGCTGAGGATTATCCCATAGATCTCTACTACCTGATGGATCTCAGCTACTCTATGAAAGACGATTTAGAGAATGTCAAAAACCTGGGAACCCACCTGATGAAAAAAATGCAAACAATCACATCTGACTTCAGGATTGGTAAGGAGCCTTAGAGGATTCCATGTATTATTGAAGTGCAATGTTATTTATGCTGCTAATTTCATAACACTTTCGCTTTAATGTTTGTTAACTCTTCTAGGATTCGGCTCCTTTGTGGAGAAAACTGTCATGCCATACATCAGCACGACACCAGCCAAGCTGCTGAACCCCTGTACATCAGACCAGAACTGCACCAGCCCGTTCAGCTATAAAAATGTGCTGAGTCTGACTGAGGATGGATCTCAGTTCAATAACCTTGTTAGCAGGCAGCAGATCTCAGGAAACCTGGACTCACCAGAGGGAGGTTTCGATGCCATCATGCAAGTGGCTGTCTGCGCGGTTTGTCATTTTTATTTTTATTTTATTAACTTAAAATATATCTACAGTGCCTATAGAAAATCATCATACCCCTTTAAAAATAGTTACTTTATATGTTGTACAGCCTGAAATCAAAACCCATTCCAAAAAAAACCTTTTCCAAATTTATTTCCAAATTTTGCCTTACAACATCAAAGTAAAGAAAGAAAAAGCAACAGTTCTGAAAATAAAAAAAATGACGAAATGTTTGACGAAAAGCAAACACAGCACACCACCCAAAACACACCATACCTACTGTGGAGAATGGTGGTGGCAGCATTATGTTGTGAGGGTGTTTCTCTTCAGCGGGGACTGGGCGATTGGTCAGGATTGAAGGGAAAAGATGGGCAGGTCATTCACCTTCCAATACATACCGCCAAAAGAACAACGCAATGGCTTAAGGTTAGGAAGGTGAATGTTCTTGAGTGGCCAAGTCAGAGCCCTGACTTAAATCCAATAGAAAATCTGTGGATGGACTTGAAGAGAGCAGTCTATTGCTGGTCACCACAGAATTTGAACTCTGCAAGGAAGAATGGGCAAATATTTACCAATCTAGGTGTGCAAAGCTAGTACAGACATATCCAAAAAGATTAATGGCTGTAATTAAAGCAAAAGGTGTCTCTACGAAGTGTTAAATAAGGGGACTGATGACTTTTCCAATGCTATTATTCTAGTTTTTCATTTTTTTTTTAATTAATTTTCGGAATGGTTGTTTCCACAAAAATATTAAGCAGCAAAAACTGTTTTCAACATTGATGATAATCAATGTTTCTTGAGCACCAAATAAGTAAATTAGAATGATTTCTACAGAATCATGTGACGCTGAAACCTGGAGTAATGATGCTGAAAATAAAGCTTTGCATCACAGGAATTAATTACATTTTAAAATATGTTCAAATGTTCATATGTTTTTTTTCCCCACCAAATAAATGCAGCAATTGCAATGCTATTTATTTATTCATTTTTTAATGTTTAATTTATATTTATTATTTTATTGTGCTGTAACCAAGTGTCTACTGGATAGGTGTGTCCACTTTTTGGGACTAAAGTTTATGCTTCCTCTTGATTGTGTATCAGAATCAGATCGGCTGGAGGAATGTTACCCGTCTGCTTGTGTTTTCCACGGATGCTGGATTCCACTTCGCTGGAGACGGAAAACTAGGCGGCATCGTGCTTCCTAATGACGGGAAATGCCATCTGCAGGATAACATGTACACCATGAGCCATTACTATGTAAGTGTGTGTTACACCATGATCCACTACCGTTGTGTATTATCCTCACTGAATATGTGTGAAGATGTCTCATATTTTAATCTGTCCCTTTTAGGACTATCCATCCATTGCACATCTCGTTCAAAAATTAAGCGAAAACAACATTCAGACCATTTTTGCAGTAACTGAAGAGTTCCAGCCCGTTTACCAGGTAAAAAAAAAGAAGCCTTTTGTGTCTTTATCAATAGGCAAGATCCTGTAACACTCATGGAAATAAAATACTGCATAGAAAAAAAACAGGATAAACAGTTTTTTGTTTCATTTACAGGAGCTGAAAAACCTCATTCCAAAGTCAGCTGTGGGCACATTATCCTCAGACTCCAACAACGTGATAGACCTCATTATTGATGCATATAATGTGAGTAGATCACAGGAACTGAGGCTAAAATTCAATTTAGTCAATTATTTTTGGCTAATTTAGCTTTTTGTTTGTTTTTTGCCAAATTCCTGAAACATTAAATATTTGAAGAAAAAAATTACAAAGCATGTTGACTTGCTGCATGTGTAAAAAATATATTATATTACATGTCTTTCTCAGTCTCTGTCCTCTGAGGTCATTCTGGAGAACAGCAGGCTGCCTGAAGGTGTGTCCATCTCCTATGTGTCCCACTGCAAGAATGGAGTGAGTGAAAAAGGAGAAAATGGGAGAAAGTGCTCCAACATCTCCATTGGGGATGAGGTGAGAATTATTTCCTTCAGTTGAAAACTTTATGCAGTTGCATCTTTGTTTAATCAAGCGTTCAGTACTTTCCATTGGGTACAATTTCCTAAATGGAAACTATCACTGCTACCAGTTACTAGTTCTAAGTCAGACAATCTTTAAGGCCAGTTTACACTAACAAAAAAATAGCGAACGTTCTGTTTATTATAAGTGTGCGCTGCAGTTACGCCTTCTGCTGCTTAAAATGCTTGAGCTCTTTAAAGGGGTCCTATTATGCTGTTTTACATTTTCAACTTTTTTTGTGTGTCATGTTGCTGTTTGAGTGTGAAAACTATCTGCATAGTTACGAAGCACAGAGTTTACTGCAAAGGGAGTTATTCCCTATATCAGTTAGCACTGTTTCTGAAGTCCCTGAAATGCCTCGGTTGTAGTCTTGAGTTTTCTTCCAGGAACATACACTTTTAGTGTATTTAAACTTGCGGTTATGTAAGAAGCATGCACTCAAAGCAAATGACCAATCACAACACGCTTGTCCAGCCGACCAATCAGAGCACATTGCTCTTTTCTGAAGGAGGGGCTTCATAGAGACCAAAACTAAACAAAGCATTACTGACAGACTGGAAGAGAGGTGCTGCAACAATGTAAAATATGTGGGAACATTTTTTTTATTTTGAACATTCAAGCACGAAAACCTATTCAGGTAGACCCAAAAAACAAAATCAAGACTGCAAAAGGGCATAATATGGCCTCTTTAAAGTCAGGTGGATTCTGATTGGCTGTCAATGTTCATTCGTCAGTTGAAAAAATAGTTTGTTTCTCTGTGTCGTTATCGTTATAGTTGTGGTGTGGACTTCCCTATTCTCATAGAATTAGAATGATTATTAAAAAGATATAGTTATAATTGTTGTTATAGTTATGGTCCTTAGTGTGAACAGGTTTTTAGAGAACATTTTATTTGCTCTTTATCTTAAAGGAATTAAATTGTGCAGCAACATGATTTAATAGCTGCTAATAAAAATAAAGCAAAAATGTGTATTTTGCTCACTGGTGGCTCTTTATCCTTTTGTCATAGGTGACGTTTGAGGTAGCGATCACGGCTAAGGGTTGTCCATCTAATGGCAAGTCAGAGACGATAAAGATCAAACCTCTGGGCTTCACTGAGGAGGTGGAGATCGTCCTTAACTTCATCTGCGAATGTGAGTGTCACAAAGACGGAATCCCAAACAGCCCAGCGTGTCACTTCGGCAACGGTACCCTGGAGTGTGGAGCATGCAGGTGAGTTATATACTGACACTGATGGTATCATCCATACAATCCACACCCTCAACTATCAGCCCTGATATCAATCTACCTCTGCTTATATTCAGGTGCAATGATGGACGTATCGGCAGGACTTGTGAATGTAGCAAAGACGAGGTGAGAACAGAAGATCTAGATGCAAACTGCCGCATGGATAACGGCACAGACATCTGCAGCAACAATGGAGACTGCGTTTGTGGAACTTGTGAGTGCAAAAAAAGAGACAACCCAGAGGAGAGATACAGCGGAAAGTTCTGCGAGTGCGACAACTTCAACTGCGACCGCTCCAACAACAAGCTCTGTGGAGGTACGACTACATTTTTGTGCATCTGTCCAGGGACACACACACACAATAAAAACAACAGCTTGTTCTTTAACTAAAACTAAAACCATAAAAACCATAGTTACTTTAAATACAATATTAACATTAACTGAAATAAAGTAGGCTGACATATGTAGGGTAACAGTAAATGATTAAACTAAAAGTGTTTCTCCATCTTTTCAGGTCACGGTCGTTGTGAATGCCGAAAGTGTATCTGTGACGCTAACTACACCGGCAGTGCGTGCGACTGCTCTTTGGACACCTCTACCTGTCTGGCCAGTAACAAACAGATCTGTAACGGTCGGGGAACCTGCGAGTGCGGCTCGTGTAAATGTTCCGACCCAAAGTTTCAGGGTCCGACCTGTGAAATCTGCCCAACTTGCCCTGGAGTTTGTACTGAGCACAAGTGAGTTATTAACAGAACACTTGCTTGAACAACTGGCTTGTTATGCTCATCTAGCAGCACTAAATATATTCGCCCGTGTTTCTTCCTCACAGGGATTGCGTCCAATGCCGAGCATTTGGTACTGGTGACAAAAAAGACACATGTGAGAAAGAGTGCGGTGGCTTAAATCTTAAAATAGTGAAGAAGAAGGAGGATCTTCCTCAGCCCAATGACCAGCCCTACATCAATCACTGCAAAGAGCGGGATGCTAACGACTGTTGGTTCTTCTTCACCTACGCTACCAAGGAAGACAGCACCATTGAGGTCCAGGTGGCGGAGGATCTTGGTAAGTGCGGGATGAAATAAGTACCAGTAGATCTTGATTTAAAAATTTATTTTTCTTGTGTCCCATAATGCTTTGTGCCTGTGTTCACAGAGTGTCCCTCTGGCCCTGACATCATTCCCATCGTAGCGGGTGTGGTCGCAGGAATCGTTTTGATTGGTTTAGCGCTTCTGCTCATCTGGAAGCTGCTCATGATTATTCATGACCGCAGAGAGTTCGCCAAGTTCGAGAAGGAGAAAATGAATGCCAAGTGGGATGCGGTAAGTTTGTCTAATTTACATTACATTTCATTTTCAAGTATCTGTTAAAGTTATATTCATTGTCATATCATATGTAGCCACTTCAGCAGCCTACATGACATGAATATGTAATATTTCCTCAATATAAATTTTGTTTTGTTTTTTTACATTTTTAATAAAGCATAGTGCAGCTAGTTGCAAGGAGAAATCTGGCCTCATTGTGTGGGGTGTGGCCTCTCTGGCACCAGGGGAGGTCACTGCTGCCACCTGCTGGTTGCTGCTAGCATTGCAGTAAATGAATCCTACAGGATATTGCAGCAACATACACAGACAAAAGGGCTTGGTGCTTCAAGAATTTTTCTTTGGCTCTGAGGCTTGTGAAAATGCATATAGATCTATTTAAAGCATAGTGCATCAGAGAGAAAAATATTGTCAATGTTAGCACTTGTGGAGTCATTTGTCTTTCATTTAGAGGTAGAATTATCAAGGGGGTCCTGTATATTAAGCCTGTAAAGCCTGACATATGAAAAAATAGTCTGAAATATATATATATATTTTTAAATAAAGCAGTTTATTTAACTTTTTGACAAAATACAAAAGAAAATCTGCAAAAATCTGCAAAAAGTTGCATATGTGTTTTGTTTTTATCATATTTGATACATCAGGCTTTAATGGCATACAGTGACAATATGGTGTGGAATTTATATGGCCAAGAAATAAGATGGCTTGTATTGTAAAAAAAGAAAGAAAAAAGATCTTTATAACAATATAATAGATTACTTACATAAAATGCATATAAATATCCGTTGTTTTTTTTTTGTTGTTTTTTTGTTGGTTTTTTTCCTTTATTTAAAGAAACAGGGACAGCGTACAATAAACATTAACCTCAAAGGGAGAGATGCATAGTACCGGGTTTTAGCTCAGGAGATAATTTTCACCCGTAGTCCCTGGGCAGGCTGATGTTAAGCTACAATATATAAAACATACATAAGTAATAAAATTTACAAACCAAAAAAAAAAAAAAAAATGTACAAAAGTTCATGTTCACACCTTTCATATACTTAGACCTTAAAACACACACTTACACACACACATACATATGTCACTCTGTATCTCCCAATAATGTGTCTTATGTTGAAATATTTTGATGATATTAAATGCTTAGTTTTATGATGAAAGATCTTTAGTTTTAATTGTGGGTGGCAGAATACAGAGAGATGCACAAATAAATGTTCCTTAAAAGCCTGATGTATCATGTTTGATAGATACATTTTTACATTATTTTCTTTCCCTAAAAAATTATGTAAATAAATCTAAGTTGCTTCAGTTTAGTAAATGTTCATCTTGAAATATAAATAGTAATTTAAGATTTCACAGCATAAAGACTTCTGTACCACAACCTGAAGGTGGACATTTTTAGAATGATCTTTACTTGCTAAAAAAGTATGAACAAATTAGAGGCTTTATAAATGTATTATCATATGCCATTTGCACTGAACCAATAAAAACTGCCAGCTCTTTTGCTTTTTATCTTTCTTCAGTTCTGTTTTTCTCATTCTATCATGTTTTTTTTCTGCCTTTCTCTCTCCAAACCTTTTCTTCTTGTCATACCTAGCAAGAGAACCCAATATACAAGAGCCCCATTAATAAATTCCAGAATCCGAGTTATGGAAATAAGGGCGTCACACTCTGAGTCTGTACTCTTCTTGGCTATTTGCATGTGCTTTTTCTCCCTCTTTCTGTCTGTTTACCTTTCTGTCACTTTAACATCAACTTCAGACCCGTGTATATTATGGACGGCTTGTAAAGTGTCATTTGCAGTTATCTAATTGAATTCACTAATTATTAGGACAAGCCTTTTCTACAATGTGAATGTGTGTTAAAAGGGAGAGTTCACCCAAAAATGAAAAATTCAGTCATCATTTACAAACTTGTATGACTTTCAATCTGTGAAACACACAATTTTGAACTCTGTTTCCACAGAAAAAAGTCATACAGATTTGGAACAACAAGGAAAAGATGACAGAGATTTTTTTGATCCCTAAAAGAGTAGTTCATACAAAAATGAAGATTTACTCATCCCCAGGCCATTCAAGATGTAGATGAGTTTGTTTTTTCACCAGAACAGATTTGAAGAAATATGCAGTGAATGGGTGCCGTCTGAATGATAGTTCAAAAACTGCTGATAAAAACATAACAATAATCCACAAGTAATTCGCATGACTCCATCTTGTGAAGTGAAAAGGTACGTGTTTGTAAGAAACAAATGCATCTTTAAGACGTTTTTAATGTCAAACTGTTGCTTCCAGATAGTCCTCTATTCATTAAATTGCATAAAATTAAATTAAATGAAAGTCATATTGTCTGAATCAGGAGAGAAATATGCACAGATCAAGCACAGTTTACAAGCGAAAACAGTGCAAAACAGTTCAAAACAAATATGTTTGTGGATTTTGATGTGAGAGGACAACGGGGGATGGAATTTTTTTACTGGAGGAAGCAATATTATTGTTTATGGACTTATGTATTGATGTATTTTGACCAGAAGCAACGGTTTAAAGTTAAAATACCTTAAAGTATAACTTCGCTGATTTTCAACAAGCTTTGTATTGTTAGTGTCTGTAGTAAATTAACAATGTTTACTCATTCTTCATGTTATCTGGACTGAGAAATTTGTTTTATTTGTCAGCAAAAGTCCACAAATTATACTTTTTTTTTTCCAGTCTTTCAGTCTGTTTGACCTAAAACACTTGTTTGTAGTTATCCAGTTTGAAATGGTGATTACAAACACAGAGATTTTTCAGAGTTTCTTTGGTGGCGAAATCTGCATATTTACGATTCTTTGCAGCCTTAAGCCACTGCCTACAACACGCTGGATCCTTCACTGTAACCCGAAAGTAACTCACTACCGCTAAATGTTTACCCATTGAATTCTTGCACCCAGGAAGTCGACACTATTATGACTAAAAGTTTGTATTCGACTCTGGTCAAGCATATCCATAGCAGACTGGTGGGAGTGGCCTTGGATGGTATCATTCCCAGTGCATTATAGGTGTTGAAATATTCCTACCTATTTGGCAAATGGGAAGACAACAGCCTTTTCCCTCTGTTTTCTCTAGTCAGGTTGCACCAATTAAATTTTTTTTCATCTACTGTATAGTCAGCCAAGTTTTATTGAAGTACCCTTTAGTGATGAATTTGTTTCTTACAAACACACAGCTTTTCACTTTACAATAAGTTAATTGATGGACTGGAGTCGTGTTGATTACTGTGATGCTTTTATCAGCTGTTTGAACTCTCATTCTGACAGCATCCATTCATTGGTGAGGATCTATTGGTGAGCAAATGATGTAATGCTAAATTTCTCTAAATCGGTTCTGTTGAGGAAATAAACTCATTACATCTTGGATGGCCTGAGGATGAGTATATTTTCACTTTTGGGGTGAACTATTCCTTTTAAAGAGCGTAATACAAAAAATGTCCAATACTAAAACTTTTTACATTGCTGCATATACAAAATGATTACAAATACATTGTTTGCGTTTGATTGTGTGCCTTTTGTAATGCTTGCTGGTTTTTGTATACACTTTTTTTTTCCCAACCAAAGTTTACTGTATTTGCTGTGAAGTGCCCTAACCTGGCAATTGTGTAGTTGTATTAAAGGTTGACCTAATTATTCTCTCTTCATGTTGGTCTCCAGGGTGAGAACCCCATTTACAAGAGTGCTGTGACAACGGTGGTCAACCCAAAATATGAGGGCAAGTAATGGACGAATCTGTCCATCTCCAAGCAACACTGTATGCAGAACAATTCAAGAGGAACGGAAGAGTTGAAGTTCACTTCTCTTTTTTTTTTGTGTTTGTTTTTAAATCACCTTTTGGCTGTGCATTTGCCACTGTTCAGTATAATCAATTAACCTGTGTTTCTATGCATTGTTTTGGAACTGTACAGTATGTATAAACTTGAGTTTTTACTTTTTTATGCAATCTTAGACAATTTCAATTTAGATTTTTAGCCACAGATCTGCCTTGTTTTTCCTGAATGGTAAAACCAGTTGTGTTGGGTTAGATGACAGGGATTTTGTAAGTAAGATGTGGTCAAGAATGCATTAAGAATGTTATACAAAAAGACAAGACACAATTACCAGAACCACCTGCTTTAGTCCAATATCTAGTTGATCATTAGAGTCCGTTTGTGTCTTAAGATGGTACAGGACATTTTCTGAACCTGTGGATGGAGTGTCAGGTCACTGGTATAGTAGGTAGCTGTAGCGGACCACTGCTGTTTGTACACATGGTGCTTTTAATGTAGACGCATATGTCGTCTGCATAATTCTGGGTGATTTGAGTCCAGTCTATAATGTTTAGGTCTGTGTGACCTATGGATCTGTGTGCTCACGTCGACTTTCTTTGGTCTGCGAGTCAGATGGTTTAGTGACTTTTTTTTTTTTTAAATTTATTGTGCACATTAACAAATCCAAAATGGACATATTAGTATCTTTTTAATTATGTCACAAAATAATAGACACTTTTTTTTTTTTTTGTAATTTCATATATCAAGTGTTCAAATCCCTTAGACTTGGCAACATTTGAGTTGTTTGAATTATGTTAGAGGGACATTTTCTGTGAATGGAACAATCAACTATATTATTATATTGAAAGCATAAGTGTAAAGTCATTTGAAAAGATCTTCAGGTTTTAGATTTGTTTAAAGAATGAGGAAATGAAATCTCAGGTCCCGAATTTCTCTTTCACTGATGCCAAATATTTACGTCTACTGTGCAAGACCTGTATTTTATTGTTTCTGTTAAGTCTCCATAAGTGGACTTGCTTCAGATCTGTTTTTGTAATATAACATTGTTCATAAATAAGCCTAACTGCTCAGATTATTGTTTGTAAAGATCAGTGTTATATGGAAGAGAACTTTTTTCATTTTCACTTTTTTTCATTTTTTCTTTAAAGCTTTTGAAAGCTTAATCACTTTACACACACAATTTGCATTTTAAAGTGCCTTTTTTTTTCTTTTCTTTTCTTTTGCATCATGCCCACTGTCTTTTGTGTCTAGGAGTTATTTATTAAAATAAAGAACCCAAAACACTGGACTGCATTGTTATCTGTGTTTGTGGGTCAGCATGGTTTATAATGCAATGTAAGATCTTTATATTCTAATATGGAGATTTAAAATGTTTACACAGTTTGCTTACAAAAACTGAAATACTCAGTGTGAATTCTTACACCAAACCGTTGTTATTTGTGCATTATGACTGTTTAGAATTTATCAGAATAACTTAATACTCACTAAATATTGCGCAGTGTACACTATAAACTATACACTGCTTGCTATTTTCTGTCATTAATTACTCACCCTCATGTCGTTCCACACCTGTAAGACCTTCGTTCATCTTCGTAACACAAATTAAGATATTTTTTATTAAATCTGAGGTATATGACTCATCCATAGACAGCAATATAATCACCACTTTCAAGGTCCAGAAAGGTACTAAAGATTGTGAATAAGTCGCGAAGCGGAGTGCCCGCAACCCCTTCAGCCGTGACTTATTCACGATACAGCACTAGCCTCGAGTACCTTATTGCTTTTATAAAACGGTTACCACAAAATACAAATATTAAAGCCAAAAATATGTAACAATGCAACTTTCATGAAGTAAAAACTTACTAAAAGCCTTCCTTCCACCGGAAAAAATAGTCCCTGACCGTGAACGGCAACAGAAGTTACATTATTACGCCATTAGATGGCGGCAAAGACTGTCTTTATGAGTGTGTCAGTTACATTGAAAATCATTTTTGTGAACACGGAACAAGACACAACTGACAAATGCTTTGACAAGCGCTGTCAGTCACAGGTAAACCCCTTAACTGTTAAAAGGACAAGATATTGCAGTGGACATTTAAACAGATTTTTTTATTATGAACATAGGACTGACCTGAAGGAAAATGCTAAATCTGAATGCAGGTAATAAACTCACTCACTTGATCTTTTTCTCACAGTACTTTTCAGTAATACAGTAACCTTCAAACAATATCAATTGAGAACCTACAGCTTCGTTGCTGGAGGAGGAGCCTCACTCTGACACGTCCTGCCCAAACCACACAACCCTTTTAGTTTGTGTTTCCTGTGTGTTTGTAAGGTGCGAGACTGCTTCACACGCCTCACACACACTCAAGCACAAATCGTGTGCTGTTTCAGAAACACATTCTTCAAATGCTCACAGGACTATTAAGTGTACTACCTGGAGTGTAACTCAAGACATCAGGAAAAGTTGATCATATCAACATTTATATCATAAACACACATCTCTTGAATGAGCCTTAGGAGCATGTGTTAAGGTAAGTAAGCTTTTTTCCCCTTAATTATTTATTTATACTTGTTTTAAAATGGACATGAAATCTCATAACATTTTACTAGTCACAGAATATGCAAGTAAATGTGTTTGTATGTTTGTCAGATCAAAACTGTTTAAGCCAATCCATATAACAAGGCAACCTATAACAATGTAGATCAGGGATCAATCATTTATGCTGATATGGCTTTATTCTGACATTATATATGTGTGTGTGTGTGTGTGTGTGTGTGTGTGTGTGTGTAGCCTATATGTATTTGTATATTACTCAGAGTAGCAGACAAGTAAGAGCCTGTTTCCTGGGGCTGCTTTTGCTTTCTCAATATCTTATTTGTTATCAAAGTCAATGATTAACTGTCTCTTTCATTGTTCTGAGTCAGAGACACTCCTGTCTGCCTGACTTTTTTTTAACCTACTTTTTGGTGCAAAGAATGATATATTTCTTATATTGAAAATGTATGTTACAAAATATATTGCACGATCATTCACAGTAAAGTTTGCCAAGTGAGTGACAGACAAGGATTTTGTGTATTTGCAAATAAGTGATTAGTCCCTCTCTCTCTCTGGCTGATGTGTTTCTGTGTAATTTATGAGGTTCTTCTGCATTTAGATGGATATGAGGGTGCTGTTAATATCAGCTCTGCTAGGATTTGTCTCTCATGTCAGAGCAAAAACAGGTAATACAAGTCATTTATTGCCAACAACACAGCTACTTTCTATAGCCTTAGGGGACATTCTTTCAATGTTTAGGTTTATGAGTTTATCTCATAGTAATATTGTGGGAATAAGTGAACTGCTTTGACATAAATGTACAAAGAAAAAAAACATATTCTTCAAAATAGCTAGTTGTTGGTATTTTCTTTTCATAATGCTTTAGTCACTGGGAAATGATGATTTAATAGTCTCATGTAACCTTGTAAAATGTTAGATCTTGTCTTCTAAAGTAGTTGTGTATTTGTTTTGCACTCAGACAGGAATTTATGCATTTCTGAAAATCCCAAAACATGCGGGGAGTGTATCCTGATCGGGCCACAGTGTGTGTGGTGCAAAGATCCTGTGAGTTATTTTGATTGTCACTTGATTGTCAACTTCTCGTCTGACTCTGAAAGATGATCCGAGTCTCACTGGAACATGTGAACTTAGCAAGTCTCTGCTTGCATCTTAACAGGATTTCACATCTTCACGCTGTGATGAAAAGGAGTCTCTGCAAAAGGCTGGTTGCACTCCACTCGGCATAGAAAACCCCAGAGGAGATGTCACCACCGACAAGAACAAAACTGTCACAAATCGTAAAAATGGCAAAGGGAATCTTGAAGAGATCATCCAGATTCAGCCACAGAAACTCACCCTGAAACTGCGATCAGGTACTGGACCCCACCTGGGAACCAAAACATCACAGGATGTGTTGTGAAATATGAATCAAAACAAATTAATTCAAATTTACATTTCTGTCATCATGTACTCACCTTCATGTTCTTCCAAAACTGTATGGCTGAATCTGAAATCGCACCCTAAACCCTCAATCACTATTCCCTATGTTAGTCCACTAATACAGTTCACTTGAACGAGTGAGCAAATTCACACAGCGTTGAGTGTACATCGGCTGTACACTCGTTACAGCCTGTGGCACTGCTGAGGTGTTATGGAGGCCCAGGATGCTTCGATAGCGGCCTTAAGCTCATCCAGAGTGTTGGGTCTTGCGTCTCTCAACTTTCTCTTCACAATATCCCACAGATTCTCTATGGGGTTCAGGTCAGGAGAGTTGGCAGGCCAATTGAGCACAGTAATACCATGGTCAGTAAACCATTTACCAGTGGTTTTGGCACTGTGAGCAGGTGCCAGGTCGTGCTGAAAAACTAAATCTTCATCCTCATAAAGCTTTTCAGCAGATGGAAGCATGAAGTGCTCCAAAATCTCCTGATAGCTAGCTGCATTGACCCTGCCCTTGATAAAACACATTGGACCAACACCAGCAGCTGACATGGCACCCCAGACCATCACTGACTGTGGGAACTTGACACTGGACTTCAGGCATTTTGGCATTTCCTTCTCCCCAGTCTTCCTCCAGACTCTGGCACCTTGATTTCCGAATGACTTTGGACCACTGAGCAACAGTCCAGTGCTGCTTCTCTGTAGCCCAGGTCAGGCGCTTCTGCCGCTGTTTCTGGTTCAAAAGTGGCTTGACCTGGGGAATGCGGCACCTGTAGCCCATTTCCTGCACACGCCTGTGCACGGTGGCTCTGGATGTTTCTACTCCAGACTCAGTCCACTGCTTCCGCAGGTCCCCCAAGGTCTGGAATCGGTCCTTCTCCACAATCTTCCTCAGGGTCCGGTCACCTCTTCTCGTTGTGCAGCGTTTTTTGCCACACTTTTTCCTTCCCACAGACTTCCCACTGAGGTGCCTTGATACAGCACTCTGGGAACAGCCTATTCGTTCAGAAATTTCTTTCTGTGTCTTACCCTCTCGCTTGAGGGTGTCAATGATGGCCTTCTGGACAGCAGTCAGGTCGGCAGTCTTACCCATGATTGCGGTTTTGAGTAATGAACCAGGCTGGGAGTTTTTAAAAGCCTCAGGAATCTTTTGCAGGTGTTTAGAGTTAATTAGTTGATTCAGATGATTAGGTTAATAGCTCGTTTAGAGAACCTTTTCATGATATGCTAATTTTTTGAGATTAGGTTTTCATGAGCTGTATGCCAAAATCATCAGTATTAAAACAGTAAAAGACCTGAAATATTTCAGTTGGTGTGCAATGAATCTAAAATATATGAAAGTTTAATTTTTATCATTACATTATGGAAAATAATGAACTTTTATCACAATATGCTAATTTTTTGAGAAGGACCTGTACATAATCATTTGAAGCGTATTGTATGTTTTATACACAGCGAAAATAGCCTGTATTTGACAGAAATTGTCAGCAAGTTGACCAGATAGCGCAATAAATGTTTATGGTTTCCAATTAATGGGAAGCAAAACCTTATTTTGGTTTTAAAAGATTTTGCAAATAAACAGGCAAGAATAACCTGTCCTCCCCCTGTTGAAAAAAACAGCATATGCTGGTTAAGGTAGGTTTTGAAGCTGGTATGCTGGTTTGAGCTGGTCAAGTGCTGGTCCTATGCTGGTCCTGGACCAACTTAGGACCAGCATAGGACCAGCATGAACCAGCATAACCCACTTCCGACGCATAAGTTGTGATTTATAAAAACAAACTTGATGGGAAAATTTGCGCACCTCCACGCAAACTCTGACCCATGCGTACGAACATTTTTGAGCCAGAACACGGTAGAACATGGCAGATGAAGGAAAACCACTTTAAATCTTAATCATGAGTCATAATCATAAATACAGTGCATGTTCACATTAACAGTTTAAATAAAAAAAGAATGATTTAAACTCGCGTGGAAACTCATTTTTTCATTTTGATATACACATTTACATTATTATTACACTTTCACTAATGAAGTGAAGAAGTGAAGTGACATGTGGCCAAGTATGGTGACCCATACTCGGAATTTGATAATGGCGATAAGCACTGAAATTACACGCAGTCATTACGCAGAAGTTAAACAAAAATGATATGAATTTAGAAAGTTGGCTAGATGTGCTACTTTCAATCACTTTTTCTGTGACACGCTGTTTTTATGACAGCGAGGAGTGATAGGCGCACAATAATTCCTCTAAACGGAGATGCATGTACGCACAATCTTCCACTGACTGGGATTTATAAAGGGATTTGTGCGCAGGTTCTGGTGTACTCTTTTTTTTTTTTTAACACTTTTACTTGTTTTTTTTGTGCGTATGCAGAATCTAGCTTTTACGCGTACATGCACATTTAGGATGAAATCTACGCAAAGTTTTATAAATGAGGCCTCTGATCTAATGACTTGTTCACAAATCGAACTGATTTGTTCTCGAGTTCAACTCACAGACTCAATGATCCACTAACAGATCAGACTCAGAGGACACGAAGATTAATTTATGTCTGTTCGACAAACAGAGCTATCGTATAACTTCAGAAGATGTGTAATTTTATGCTCAAATTGAATGGACGTCTTTCGCGATATTTTATGATGCTTTTCACTTGCATTAGCTTATAAGAAAAAAATGACCAGGATTTACATTTGGTGTTCTGCACAAGTAAGGAAAATGTCATAAAGGTTTTCAGCGACATGAGGGTGAATAAATGATGACAGGTTTTTATTTTATTTATTTTTTACTAATAATTTAACTTTATTAATGTAGTAAAGCTAATAAGAATCTCAGTTTACCTAAAAAGTATCAAATTGCTGTAGATTTTATGACCAAAAAACAAACAGTTTTTCAGGAAAAAAAAGTAAAACATTTTTATCAAGATTATTTGAGCTCACATGAGAAGTGGCTGTGACTGATATTTCTTTTTCTCTCTCTGTCTTTTTCACTCTACAGAAGAGTCACAGAAATTTACTCTCAAGTTCAAGAGGGCAGAGGATTATCCCATCGATCTTTACTTCCTGATGGACCTCAGTGACTCTATGCGAAGTAATCTTGAGAATGTCAAGAACCTCGGAGCTGACCTTGCCAAGGGGATGCGGAACATCACTAAAGACTTGCGGATCGGTTAGGAGGACACACAGTCTCACATTCACACCTGTGTATGATTTTAAAACTGCTAAATGATCTGCTAACTCTTGCTCTCAGGTTTTGGTTCTTTCTTAGAGAAGCTTGTAATGCCTTTCATTCTGAGGACGCCAAAGTATATGGAGAACCCATGTTTTCCAAATGACTGCACAGCACCCTTCAGCTACAAAAACGTCCTGAGCTTGACCAACGACAGCACATTGTTCACCCAAGAAGTCAGCGAACAGAAAACCTCTGGAAACCTGGACTCTCCTGAGGCAGGATTTGATGCAATCATGCAAGCTGTTGTCTGCACGGTGGGTCGAGTTGAGCATTCCATAAATGCCACAGAACTACAGGCAAAGTCTCCAGTACATGTTAGCACATGCAGTGTTGTAGTACATGCCCTGGGAATGGCTTCTTTTTGTTCCAGTAAAATACTTTTTCAAATGGTTAATGCATCCAGTTTAGAAATCTACTTGAATGCAAATTTGCAGATAATGTATACACCATCTTTATATACTGGTTCTTCTGACTGTAGCCTGATGGTTCTGATTTAATTTTCAAAAACTGACCATGTAGTCAACATGCGATTGAGCCTATGTGAAATAAGAAACACACTCTCATTAATCATTCTCTTACTGAGTCATAGGGAGCAGCATGCTTTAGCCACTGAACAAGTTTTGACAAAACCTGTCCATTCAAAGCTGTGTTCTGTCTGCTGTGTTTTGATTGTTTCTCAGAAAGAGATTGGCTGGAGGAACGTCACTCGTCTCCTTGTGTTTTCCACGGATGCTGGATTCCATTTTGCTGGAGATGGAAAATTGGGGGGCATTGTTCGTCCAAATGATGGGAAATGCCATCTAAGCAATAATATGTACACCATGAGCCACTACTTTGTAAGTGTGTGAGTTTTACAGCAAGATAGAAGATAGATAGACAGACAGACAGACAACTGGAAGTGTCAGAGTGTCTTTCATTTCAGTTATTTTTTGCAGGACTACCCCACCATCTCTCAGCTGGTAGATACTCTGAGTGACAACAACATTCAGACCATCTTTGCTGTGACAGAGAAATTCCAGGCTCTTTATCAGGTGTGTGCATGCATGTATTATATCTTCTCCTAATTGCAACAACATCATGTTTATCATCTCATAATATAAGCACTAGTTTAAACTCGGATTGTAGTCTGTGTTTATTCACGGTGTATATGTGTGTGCACAATAGGAGCTCTCTGATCTAATCCCTAAATCAACAGTGGGGACACTGTCTGACTCCTCTACCAATGTCATCAAGCTCATCATTGATGCCTATAATGTGAGTACAAGTTATGCATCTAATGTCTATCAAGTGTGAAGTAATGGTTGGTTGTGGTCAGCTTTAGTTCCTTTTACAGTTCAAAAGAAAAGAAGCTAAAACCGCTTTTACACACAAAGGAATTCACTTTACAGCCAGTTCCCATGTATTAAAGTTGTTCATAATTCATAGTTCTTGACCAGGAGCCAGTTGCATAAAACGCTAAGACTAGTTAGACACCAAATTTGTTCATAGCTTTTTGAAATAAGTTACATAAAGCCATAGATTGGCCTAATTTGATACAGAAAAGTAAGACTGGCTGCCCCTTGACTAAACTACTAGAGCTTAAATGATTAGTTCACTTCAGAATTAAATTTTTCTGATAATTTACTCAGCCCCATGTCATTCAAGATGTTTATGTTTTTCTTTCTTGAGCTGAAAAGAAATTATGGTTTTTGAGGAAAACGTTCTAGGATTTTTCTCCATATAGTGGACTTCAATGGCTACCGACGGACTGAAGGTCCAAACTGCAGTTTCAGTGCAGCTTCAAAGCACTCTACACGATCCCAGATGAGGAATAAGGGTCTTATCTAGCATAACGATTGGTCATTTTCTAAAAAAAAAAAAAAAACCGAATAAAGATTATATACTTTTTAACCACAAATGCTCGTCTTGCACTAGCTCTGCGATGCGCCACACATTACGTAATCACATTGGAAAGGTCACGTTTCCAACATCGTTGTTTTATCCTTTTTTTGTAAAGCGCGTTTGACTTAGTCTTTGCACGTTCGCTTTGTAGACACATGCTCCGTACTTCCGCCTACGTCACGCGTGACCTTTCCAACGTGATTACATAATATGTGCCGCATCGCAGAGCTGATGAACATTTGTAGTTAAAAAGTATATAATTTTTTTTTGTTTTTAGAATACGACCGATCGTCTGGGATCATGTAGCCCTTTGGAGCTGCACTGAAACTGCAATTTGGACCTTCAAATTGTTGGTAGCCGCTGAAGTCCACTATATTGAGAAAAATTCTGGAATGTTTTTCTCAAAAACCTTAATTTCTTTTCGACTGAAGAAATAAAGACATGAACATCTTGGATGACATGGGGGTGAGTAAATTATCAGGACATTTTAATTCTGAAGAGAACTAATCCTATAAGACATTGTCTTAACATATGTTTATGCAACCAGCCCCAGAAAAATAAGAAGTATAAAGTAATAGTTCACCCAAAAAAGAAAGCTTTAATCATTTTCTCAGCCTAACGTCTCATTCTTAACCCATATGACTTTCTTTCATCTGTGAAAAACATAAGTAGATATTTTGAAGTATTGAATTTCAAAATGTCTTCTTTTGTATCCCACTTAAGAAAGACATTCATACAGGTTTAGAACGATGATGAGGCTGAGTAAACAGAATTGTCAAGAGTGAGCTATGAATATTTTATTTTCCCAGCACTAATATACTCTCTGTGTTTAATTCTGTCTATCAGTCTTTGTCCTCAGAGGTCATTCTGGAGAACAGCAGGCTGCCTGCTGGTGTGTCCATCTCCTACATCTCCCACTGCAAGAATGGAGTGAGCAGAAAAGGAGAAAGTGGGCGAACATGCTTCAACATCTCCATTGGGGATGAGGTGAGAGAGTGAACGCAATAAATGCTATCTGAACTTGTCCGTGCATGTAAAGGAACTAACTGTGCTAACTGAAGCTCAGGACAGAAGCTTGTCGCTCTTTCCATATGGCAGCAAACTTCTAGCTCATTCCCATTCAACAATCCTCTTCTAGTTTGCATACTTCTAAGACACGTTGAGACAGAGTAGTCGAATATGCTAGGATGAATTTCTTCTTATTTGAAATATAGCCAACCTGACTTTGTCTGTCAAGCAAAGGAGCTACAGCAATAATGAAATTGTGAAAGGAAAGACTGGGAGATCAGGGAATATGTGGGAAAAAGGAGCCCAAAAATAATAGAATCAAAACTAGTTCCAACTAGCTATCCTTGTTTTCTATTCTGTGCAAATCAGTGCGAAAACAATCAATGCAGATAATCTGATGGTATGTAGGTTTTTTAGCTGAAATATTACAATCTGAAGTGCACTATATGAAATAATTTGACATAACGCGAATCGGAGAAAATAACTTGCAACTCTGATCTGCTGCATCCTGTAGCAAACTCTGATCTCTATCGCTTAGTTGGATCTGATGCTTCTGTACGTGAGCTCTCAACCAATGATACACAGGAGCTATGCAAGGACCGCCTCCCTCATTTCCATGTTGCACATGGAAAAGTAAAGATACACTTTACACTTTACAAGAAGGTTCATTAGTTAACCTTTATATTCTCTTTGGAGTCCGTTTGATGTTTCCCTCATTAAAAAACATAGTTCCCTTCATCTCAGTGACATGAGATTTTGTAACTTTTGTTACATCTATCTTAAACACACACAACACACATGGTTGCTCTAAAGGTATGTAAAAAAAATAAAATAAATAAAAAAGTCACACTCATTGTCTTCGTGGTCCAAACGGACCCCACATTGAAAATGAATGGGAAAGGAGAAAGAGTTTTTTATTTGATAATAAAATAAATAAATCTGCCAGAAATCAGAAAGTTTCAGCACAGAAATGAAGGTCTGGTACTAGAGCACAAATGCAATTTAGAACAGACATGCTCACTCACACACACACGCACAAATACAAAGAGGTGGGCCTGTATGGAGATAGGATTGTAGCAATATTCCAAATAAATAGATTATGATCCACAAATAAATGTAAAGATATTCACAAAAAATAATTGTATCCACATATGAATAGAATGAGATTTGTTTGTTAGGAGTTTCACAAAAATTAATTGAATTCACAAATAAATAAAATGAGATTTGCTTATAAAAAACATATTCAAAAATAGGTTTTTATGTCACAAGCACAACTCTGGCTGCATTTATTTGTGAATCACCACCTGTGCATTTGTGAATTGCTTTCTGTGCATTTGTGGATCTCTTCCTGCGCATTTGTGAATCACCTCACACATTTGTGGATTCTGAAACAATTCTAGTGTCATGACTGCAGACAAATCCACAAATAGGTCGACTCCACCCACCGACTGCTCAAGCCAATCGGATAACGGCCACGTCGCGCTGACCAATCGCAGCACACTCTCGCTACAACCAATCACGTTTTGCTTTACAATTGGGGGCGGGAACAGACTCTGAAAGGAGCTCCTTGCTATTCCACTATGGGCACATTGTTCGAATTGAGCTGAAGTGCTGTTTGTGTGATTAAAACACCCCGTTTACAAAATATAACAGACTTTATTGTGATTAATCTTTTAATTTGTTTTGTACATATTTTTGTGCGTGTAATTATATAAGGTCTGCATTATTCGTCTTGCAAAAAGAGTGCTCTTTGACGGGTATTATGGTCTGAGTGTTACTGATCACAGCAGTAATGAACAAGAGAACATGTCGTGCACATTATTACGATTCATTAGAGTTTTCTTACGGATAGAAAGTTTAACAGTTTGTTAAGCAACCCTGAAGCTCTTACAGTGATTATGTGGAGTTAAAAACGGACATTTCAAGGTAGCTAATGTACAATAAAACTTCATGAAACTCATCAGTAAAGTTTCAACCATCATTCAGACCGGGATGATTTTTGGAGTATATTCTTTATATTGCCATCAGGATCAGAGGCTATGTACGAATTATGATCATTCACAGATCCCCATCTATACAGTCTATATGGCTATAACACTCTACCTGACGCAAGCGGCGTGGCGCGGCACGGCGCGATGCAGCAAATAGAAGGCATTAAAGGTGATACAGTGGATCTTTTCATCGACTGAGAACCCAAACACTGTTAGTGAGTTTTTGAAATGAGCGCATGCGTAAGAACAACCCCCCTCCTTCACAGCTCAGTTCGAGGTAACGCCTCCCAAAACTCGTGCACGAGTATTTGAACACGAGTGTATACCACCGGCATTCGCTGTGTTGTGTTAGTGGATTCATTATGTCGGACTCACCGCAGGTAACTCATAATCTGCAGTTGTTACTCCTGTCTACTGACAAAAACATTGCATGCGGCGCCTGTGGAGTGTGGAAAGTTACTGGAGCGCGCAGCCGCGCGTCTCTCACAAGCAACGTCATGGCAGTGATTGACAAGCCAGAGGGCCAATCGTTTACGCGATTGGCCCCAAGTGTTTGACTGCTGGACATTTTACTTAATCTATAGGCTATGTCATTTAATAACCTGTCACATTTAAAAAGTCTTCTCTACAAACAATGGTAACGTTAAAACGTTCAATTAATGTTTAAAATATTATTTAAGGGCCTGTTAATGTTTAATAGCTGGTTTGCTGCTCGTCGATGTTTGATTGATAAACTGGGAAATGCTGTTGCTATGTGACGACAGTTTAATCTATTTTGCAAACTTGCATGTTTATCACAAGGTTAAATCCAGTTAGATAAGTTAATAGAGCTATTCACTTAATTATAATTAAGTTATTATAAATGATTGAGGCTTTTTGTTCAATCTTGCATAACGTGACGCTTCCATGCATCTGTTTCCAATATATCGTTGTTGTTCCCATAACAGAGAGCACTGTTTCTCTGGCATTTTTAAATGCATATACATAGAGTATTTATATAGAATTTGGC